>ML776740.1:1605274-1626160 GCA_009831015.1 Picea engelmannii
ACAAGTCTTCTAGCGGAACTAAACCTCTAGGTAACACATTATTTTTCAACTGTAGAATACTAGAATCTTCCTCATTTTCATTCAATTCCTCTATACCTACTTTATTTTCATTCAATTCCTCAGTATATACTTTATTTACACTATCAATTTCAAAAATAGATTTATTTACATCAACATCATCATTTTCTAAATATATATTTGTACATTTGAAATCATTCTTACACTGTAGGAAGTTTTCAATTTTATCATCATTTCTGAATACCTGCCAGTATTTGATGTTGTCTGGAATAGTTGGTCTGTACTTCACCTCCACTATGTACTTGCGAGTGGGACAGAAAGGAATTTTAAATGTAGTTGTTGATGTGGCCAACCCATTTGCAAGTATGTTTTGTCCCCTGGGAATTACCTGCAAGTTGATTTCAGTAAAGCATTGAAGGGCATCCAAAACAACATTCCTGTAAGCTCTAAGTATGGGATGATTAGCTACATACTCACCTTTAATTTTCTTGATAATCAATTCAGAATCACCCATTAACATAATCTATTTTCCACCAACTTTCTTCAGTAGTTTCAGACCGAGCATCAAAGCTTCGTACTCAACTATGTTGTTAGTGCATTGGAAATTCAGTTTGTAAGAATTACTCTGTGAATACCTTGATATGTGATTATGAAACCAAACTCCAGCTCCATCTCCTTATTTACTCATCGCACCATCGTAATCCATGCTCCAAAAATCTGTTGGTAGTTCATCACTTTCCACATCTTTAGTATTTCTTACCTAAGTGATTTCTTTATCCTCTTATAAATCAGGTGCATCATCTTCCAACTGAGCGATTTGTTCTTCCAAATCACCATAATTGTACAGAATGAAAGAATCCATATCAGAGTGTGTAGAGTATAGTGGGTAATTGTGTGGATTTTCCTGACTACTGACCATATAATTCATCAGGGTTTCCCTGTACAATCTTCTTTGTTGTCCAAATATCGGGATGGTAGCATAGAACATATCTAGCTGCATGGTTCCTTTTAGCTTAGATTCCCATGATCTTGACAATAGCATGTCATATTTTGGGGGAATATCTGCAACTACAATATCCATTAACATTCTCTTTGTTAGGATTTGATCTAGGGTGATGCATAAATCCTTAATTATCCCTATACATTTGACCATGCTATAGTCAAAAGAATAAAAATCCGTATAGGGTATGGTGACCTGAAGTCCCAACTTTTCCATCATTGCTTTGGGTATCAGATTGTGAGAGGCGCCCGAATCCAGCATAGGGTTGTGTAAGATCAAGTCATGGATATTCAATCTAATGTAAAAAGGAGCAACGACATCGTTATCAGTTTGACCATCCACTTCAGGACCAAGCAGGAGCTCTAGTTGGTCATCAACAAGATTTATTGTGTCTAAGTAATTTGCAGATCCAATATTCAAGGCCTTCGTACCTATCTCTAGTTCAATGCTTAAATATTTAATTACCTGTGATCTATAAGAGTTCTTTCTCATCGCCTTAGAAAGGGGAATGGAAATCTTCAATTTAGTTACTTCCCCCTCAAGGTTGAAAGTAGTGGAAGCTTTTCTTGAGCTCTTCACTTTTGGTTTATCCATCAGAGTTCTATGGGCAGGAGAACTTGGTTGACTAGTTGATGAAACTTGAGTCTGATTTGCTCTTTGTAAAATTTTGAGAGTTCTTTTTACAAGAGATTCAACACTATTTCTCTTAAAGACTTTCTTGGGAGAGGTTTCTGAGGTTTTCTTGGTCTCAACTATTCTCTTTTTTTCGGTAGCCTTCCTTGTTTCAGTGACCTTCTTTGGACGGTTTTCATTTTCCTTATTGATCCTCGTGTTATACTTCATGTGGTCCTCCATTATAGCATTTTCAAAGGCCTACTATTATGTTTCCTCTACTTCCTCATTCACCTTTGTTTGTGAAAGGAGAAAAGTCGTGTGCTCTTCCTAAGTAAGAAAAATGGATTTATCATCATGAATTCCCATGAGGTTTATATGAGTGTCATAAAACTCCTCGATTACCTCCTCCCCATCATCAAATTAATTCTCCTGGAGGGGTGGCCTGATCTATTGAATGGGCCCCCTCTGTTCTCTTTGATCTCTAGGATCTCTCTGTCGGATCTGGGGCATATTTCTTCTGAAGTTTGGGTTTCAAATTTGAGGAGCAGCTTGGTTCTCCCTGGGTGGGTTTCTGTCAACTATAGTAAGTCTCTCCATCATTATCTCCATATCTCTAGCTAGAGAATCTAGTTTGGCATCTAATGAGGAAGTGGAAGGATCTTCCTTAATGGTGACCCTCCTTTATGTTCTCTGTCTAGCTCTTCTAGTTAAAATATTTGCTTCCACACTAATGACACTTTTCTGCATGTCTTCCAGAGTAGTAGAATTTCTTTCCCTTAGTTGATATGACATGTCAGCATCAAATCCATCGAGGAATTTTATTAATGCCAAACCTTGAGGTGGTTTGATATCAACTAGAATTGCATTGTATAGATTATTGAAACAAGTGTAGTAATCCTACACTATCTCTCCTTGGTTCCTTCTGATATTCTCATATTCTGACAAGATCTAGAGAGGATTTTTTTTTACCTCCCATCTATGAAGAAAACTTATATGAAAAGAAGCAATGTAAGTTATGGAAGCAACACGTAAGGTTTTGAACCACTTTTTTACTTCTCCAGTCAGACTCTGTGCAAATAGTCGCATCTACACATCAGCTTCATCTACTTCTTTCAAATCAAAAAAATCATTCATTTTGTCAACATGTTGTTGTGCATTCAGAGGACCAGTACCATCAAACTGAGGAAATCTGGTTTGATAGTCCTGAGGCATGGCATGTAAAGGAGTGGCCAACACCAATGGAGCATATCTTGCTTCCATGACTGGTGGAGGAGGTTGGACAACAACTTGTGTGATTGGAGGGGAAGTGACTAGAGCTGTGGAAGATGAAGGGTTGGGAGGAAGAGAGTGAGCTCGTTTAGGTTTAACAGAAGTTGCAACAATAGTCAAGGCAGAAAGTTTGACTGACTGTTGAATGTGAGCTTTGTCTAAGGCTTGATCAAGATTCACAACTAGATCTTCTAGCTTGTCAAATTCCTGGAGAAATCGTTGATCAACGTCAGGTCTGGGAGAAAGTATTTCAAGAGTCCTGGGTTGAAGGATGGTTTGATCTAAAACTGTTTCACTTACAAAGTTGTCGTATTTTGTTCTAAAAAGGATTTGTTCGAAAGAAATTTCAAACTCAATATCCTGAAGGGAAACAAGATTCTATGGGAAAGAAGGGTACCTATGAAGAGGACTGTGACTCCCAGAACCCTTCCCAACACTTTTCTTTCTGAGTAATTTTTTGGGATTGTCTATTGCTATTACAGGTTTTAGATCTTGATGAGATCTAGTGAAAACTCTTTTAGGAGACAGAATTTTTAATGTTTATTTAATTTTTAGAAATTTTTAAACTAAATTATATACAAACTTTAACAACCTCTGAACATTAACTCTTTATGAGTTTAAATGTTGTGATTAGTTCATAAATAATTTTTTCTTTATCTAGGGAAAAGAAGTCATGGGATAGAAAGTTTGTTTAGTTCCCCAGTATTTTCGCCACTATGTTATCGCTCTGTAAATTCCCAGAGGTTGTCGTGATGAAGAAGAAATTTACCAGAGGTAACTTTATCCAACCACTTCGAAACTGGGATCTAGCCCTGCCAGTTTCAGAGAGTGATCTCTCTATAATATTTAGCTTTGTTTTAGGCTTTCAGATATTAGGCTAGTTGAATTAATAAGACTGTTGTTTGTTTTTATAAAATGGTTGAAATATGGTTTATGCATCCA
This sequence comes from Picea engelmannii, assembly GCA_009831015.1. Classification (NCBI taxonomy): domain Eukaryota; kingdom Viridiplantae; phylum Streptophyta; class Pinopsida; order Pinales; family Pinaceae; genus Picea; species Picea engelmannii. Next base: position 1,609,119 of record ML776740.1, read on the forward strand.
TTGGGCTATGGGGTCAATTTTATAAAGTCTGAAATCAAAGAAAAGATTTTATAAGGTGTTTTCACAGGGAAGAATAATGCAACTGTTAGATCCTTTAGAATAAAATGATGGGTATCAGAAAAGATGAGATAGTCAATTATAAAAAAGAAGCATTTAAGAATTTATTTATCATAACATCAGAAGATAAACATTTAGATCTTTACAATCCATAAACGTATACAAATATAAATTCTTCACTTTAACTTCTTTTAAATGATCAGATATAGAAAACATAGATGATAACAAAGAAAGAAAAAACCATTCAACGAAGAGGAGTAAACATCACCAACAATTAACACATGGGAATCATGTGAAATGTCCTTTTTATTACTGGTAGGTCTCTGAGAAAAAGTACAGTGCTTACATCTTACTTGGGCATAAAATTCAACCCTCAGTACTTCGAAATTTGAAGTATATATAGAAAATATTACAAACAATCCTGTCATTAATGATCAGGAAGTGGAAAAATCTCATGCTAACTAACTAGCTAATATAATACAAAATTGTAGGAACTGCTTATGATTTGTCAAATTATCCATGCTGATTTTGGGGGAAGTTGTTGGTGAGTCATCAACTTGACTTTGACTGTTATGCATGTTGACTTGTACATCCACCTCATCTTTTACTCAATCAATTCACACAACTCTACCTATATTTTTTGATTGGGGGTGGTGAATTTTGGTAGCCTATGATAGATTTCATCCATCTCGGTATATTTGGCAAAACTCGACTTGGTGATAAAAATGTACTTGATTTCATGTTGGATATTGAGATCCAACTGTACAGTTTCTAGGAATGCCTTGTCGGTTATGCTTCCTTGTATCCCTGAGAATTTGGAGTTGTCCTTTCCCACCATGGAAATCTTTTGCTTGTAATCGGAAAGTGTCATCAACTTGTCATTTAGAACCAACAAACCAGGAAGACCTTTCTTCTGTAAGGCATCGATCTTGTTGAAGAATCTCTGAACTCCGATATCCATGATTTGGGATTTCTCCTCCAGTTGCAACATCAGTCCTCTTTTGGTCAAAAATCTCTTGACCTTGAGGATAGTCTTTGTCCTATCCTCAATCTTCAGGTTTTCCATCTCTTCTTGATCCTAGCGATGGCCTGCTTGCTCCTTAACACCAATTCATGTTGCTCGAACATGATTTGCACCATGGGAGAGATTTCATTTATGGATTTTGAGATATCCATCCAAATGTTCTCTTTGGATTCTACCAGTGTTTTTCCCACAATTGTCTTCTTCTGCAGCTGTTGAATCTCATGCTTCATTTTTTTGATGTGTGTCTCTTTGTATTGTAACTGGCTTGGAAAAAATCTTTTAGATTTTGGAGATTCTCTATCTCTTGTTCCAATCTTTTGATTTTCATTCCTTGTAAATTCATCTTCTCCATTGATGTTAATAAAGCTTTATATGTCCCTGGAACTGTCACTGAGGCAGCTGATGAAAGTTCTATAGTGGTGGTTGTTGATGTTGTTGCTATGCTAACTCCTGTGAGGGGAACTACACTCAGTGGGATGACTTCCATAGGTTTTGCATGTTCCTCTTCCTTTACTAACCTTTCCATCTGTCCTTCCATCTCTTTTATTTATGCATTCTCTTCCGTAATCAAATTTAGCATCTCCTCCTTCTCACCTTCTGTCTCAGCCATATCTTAGGCCTGTGAATCTTTTGTAGATGGTAGTTTTAGTTTCTTCCTTAGAGATGTTATGTCAGCATTCTTTTTCTTGAGAATCTCTTCAACTGATTTCACATTTGAGGGGTCATACCCAATTTTGAGCATCAATTCTTCTAAAGTCTTAATCATGTTATCCTTTGCAAAAGATGACACCTTCTCCAATTTTAATTGAGTCTAAACATTGTTCAAAGAAACCTATAATTTTGCAGCAGTAGTGGAAGCATTGGCCAATGTTGATAAAACCATTTCTCCAGTTTGCATGTGCAGATCCATCTGATCATATGAATGTACAACTTTAGCATCAAATTCAAGTGTTGATCTTCTATAGTTAGTGGTTTTATTTGGATGAGGTACTTGTGCCTGCATAAATTCCATGTACATTCTCCCCTTATTTGTGTCAAAAGCAGAGAGAATCCTATGTTGTTTTGTTGATGTTTGTTTCCAGAATTGAGCATAACTACTACTGACCAGCCTCTCATTTTTCTTCTTAATCATATCGTATTTCTCAAAAATACTCAACTTTGAAGCCGCTTGAGTTGGTTGGTTGATCAGTGAGGTGTCAGTCTACTTCTTGGATGAAGAAGTAGACATGATCTATTGGATGCTTGAGACAGGAGGTGAATGATCTCCTTGCATAAATTTAATGGATTGGGTCTCTTCTTCACCAGACCTGCTAGTTGTATCACTGGTTTTTAGCATTTTCTTGTATACCTATAAATCCTCAGTTGAGACTTCAGTGATTGGAGGGGAGGTATCCTTTCTGGGTATTTTCTCATTTGGTACCTGCGGAGTAGTGGTTTGTGAAATAATGGTTGGATGATACTGTTGTTCTTCTTCTTCCAGAGTGTTCACCTCCCAATCTGATTGGTTCATAAAATTCTCGATCTCTGGTTTGGGAATATGAGCGTATTGGGAACTTTTATTCCTGAATATCATTTCTAAAATAACCCCACACGGATCATAGTGCCAAGGGAAATTGATGTCAAATTTCATTTCCTTGAGTAGTTTGTTTGCCTCTTCCCTGACAGCTTAACTGTTACAAATAAAAGATCTTATATGTCCTTTAATTCTCATTGTTGTTTATTCTTCAAAGATACAAATGTATATCATCTGAATTGATCATTTTCCTAATGTACTCCAAGGCGAATATTATAACATGCAAGTATTTGGGAAACTTATAGGGAGCTAACTCACATCCATATATTCTGATCTCCATGTGATTCTGATATAGATACTAGTCTCCCATCTTGGCGAGGTTCGAGAGGTGTGGAATTCTTTGGATCTATTCATTTATCCTCTTCTCTTGCCTACCACTGAGCATAATTACCACTGGGTGGTAAAAATTCTCTATGAATTGCTTGAAACTAAACTATGTTCTCTTGCCTACCACTGAGCATACTTACCACTGGGTGGTAAAAATGCTCTATGAATTGCTTGAAACTAAACTATGTTGAGTTCCTTATCAGTAATGAAGTCCAAGAGGTGAGAGGTTGTGACTTGCCATCTTGGTCCAACTTCTGCATGGGGAAAAGGAACTTATCTGCTTGATAGAACATGAACATGTATGCCAGTACTAAGGAGTACCGAAACATTCCTTCCGTGGGAAACTTGAACAACTGATCGTGAATATTGTCAGCCAGGAAAACGTTGTATTTGAACTGCATGGTGGGGCTTCCATCAGTGGAAAATATAGATAGGTAACCTAAGATCAACTCATCTACCCATTCGTCTGAGTAGTATCCAAGTAGGTTGCAGAGGGAAGAAATGATTTGATTTCCTTTTACCGATAAAATCGATGATTGATAGGCGGGATTAGTTTTGGGTATTGGGGCGTTCTCAGGGAGGAATATTTCAAAGATATGTGCTCTCTGCGGAAAAGACAACTTCTGATACATGTCAGTTAGGACCTCAAAAGTTAAAGGAGAGAAGGATTAAACTCTGGTTATTTGTAGCATCTAGTCAATGGCTTTAGATGTGATAGAGAACAAGGTCTCTCTGAAGGATGATACGATAGTTCTCTAGTCAGGAAGGTAATGTGCCTGGAACTTGAGGGAGAATTCAAGGAAATGGTGAATCTGGGGAAACATGTACAGTTGAGGATTGGACTCCTAGAGTCCAATATCATCACTTTGGTCTAGGAAAATGTCTCTGAGCCATGAATAAAGCTCAATGAAATTGAAATCACATCTTGGCTTGGAGATGAGGTAGTGTTTATTAGCTAGAGGGATCCGGGCGAGATTGATGGGAGGCGGTGAGAAATTATTTTACTCGATTTCTGACTTTTTGGACTTTGGTTCCATCTCTTCAATAGGTACCTTCAATTTTAAACAAAAAATATTAGCAGGTAATGGCTATGGTTGGGTCACTGATTGAAACGGTGAGGAAAATGAGCTTCTGGTGTGAGGATATTGTGAGTAATGCGAAAATGGTCGAGGAACGGGATTAGATTTGGGAAAATGGGTATCCGTTGGATGCAGGGGAGAGGTTAGCAAGCTAACGGATATGTTATCCTATATTAATTTTCCAACGGATATCTGGGAATGAGGCGACGGGCCAATGACAGGTTAAGGGTGTGTGAGGGTAACGTGGAGGGTAATGAGTGGGGGAAAATGACATGTGGTAGGAGAATGGAGAATGAGGTGTACTGATAGAGTAATGGGATATGAAAAGGGATACGTGGTACTAGAATGTGACATCACGAGACAACAAGGAAGTGGAGTGTGATGTCATGAGGCGACAATGGTATAGAAAATTTGGTATTCCAGTATATTAGAGGGGGGGTAGGCAATAACCGGTTTAGAGTGAGGGGGGTATGACATCACCTATTTTCACCACGTTAGGATGGGGCCCTCCTGGAAATACCACCATATCGGACCCCCCCCCACCATTAAATATAGAATGGTCAGGGGGGTCCGAAATTACTTGTCAGCCATAGATCTAAGCACCACTAGACCAACTGTAGATCCATGCGCCCTCTTTAATATCCATATCGGACAACCACCACCATTAAGGAAAGAATGGTCGGGGGGGGTCCGAAATTTCTTTTCAATCGTAGATCTAAGTGCCATTAGATCAATCGTAGATCTATGTGCACTCTTTAATTTCCAGGCACAAATCAAAATGTGCAATTAAAACTTAAGATAGTGCTCTTTTGTGGTTTTTTTGCGCTTCTTCCCTTGCATTCTGTCACCATAGGATTAGGAAACACACTTCAAACATCAAAATCATGAATTTTCATCGAACATCATGCATGTTTTATTGAAGGAAAAACTGGCTAGCCTATGTCCTATCCTACCTATTGACACATTTAGCTCATATTAGACTGTTGGGCCAAGAAATTCCTCTACCTTAGGGCTATTTGACCAAGTTTAAACAGTTTGATCAAATTTATTCGCTAACTAACCTATCTACTTCGCTAATATTAAATAGTTTAGCCAAGTTCTATTCACTAAGCCTATCAACATAAATTCAAAAATACTTAACCATGATTAAACTGTATCGATGAGTCATTATTGTCTCATGGGGCCATATCATTTTATTTTATGCCCTCTTTTATTCTTTTCTTTTTCTTTCTTTCATCTTTTTCTTTTTCTTTCTTTTTTCTTTTTCTTTTTTTTCTTTCTTTTTGAAAATAATTTGCAAAAAAAATGAAATATCATTTACAACCAAACTACATCAAGAGTAAAAATTTCCAGTCACCAGTTGATCCTATGAAATATAGGGTTATCACGATGGCTCCACCTAGGGAAGATGCTCTCCTTGCGAGGTGCCAAGAACCTTCTTCCTGATGTCTGTGAAGATTTTCTCCATAGCTTATTTCTATTGTTGTTTTGTTTTTATTTTGAGAATTAGGTGGCACTAGTCAGTGGCTTAGGGCCTTCTCTGCAGGCTTCAACCATTTGATAAATATCACTCATACACAACCTGAATGAAAAAACAATAAATGGTATGTACAGTGGAAAAATATTTGTGATATATTTATTGGGGTGGAAAATAATGCTTCAGCATCCTGCCATTCATAGGTCCACCTGGAAGGTCTGTTCCATCATTGTTTTTAAGAAAAAATGTGTTATTTCCTCTGAATTCCTGAATGGTGTAAGGGCCTTTACATAAGCTATCAAATTTTCCATGTTTACTATTATCCTCATTTATGGAATCCCATTTCAGAACTGAGTCATCTAAATCAAAATCATCTTCTTTAGTCCTTCTACCAAAAAAGATTTTGATGTTCTCCTGGATGACCTGAGTCTTGTTGTATACCTCTTCTCTGGACTGCATTAAATGAAACATTTGATTTATTCTCCTTTGGAAATCATTTGGCTCTACTTGCACTTCCTGCAATAGTTTCATGACAGGGACACCTAAGGAAAGGGGAAAAACTTCTTCAGTATCGTACACCAATTGGTATGGAGACATGCCAATTGATCTTTTGGAAATTATTCTATCAGTCCAGAGTGCGAAAACTGACTTATTATGCCATGATTTCTTATTTTCTTGCAGTGTTTTCCTGAGGATGTTCACCAGATTTTTGTTTGAGTACTCAGCCAACCCATTTCCTTGAGGATAATAAGTTGTTGAGAGTCCCAAAGTAATGCGGTATTGGCTACAAAATTCTATGAGTTTTTTGGATCTAAAAGCCACTGCATTGTCAACTATAAGTTTTCTAGGGCATCCAAAATGGGACAAGATATTAGTTTCTAAAAATTTGATGATAACAGAGTCAGTGGCTTTCCTGCATGGCACAACCTCGATTCACTTCGTGAAGTAGTCTGCGGCTATGAGGATCCACTTGTGTTGGCCTGAGGAGGATGGATGTATTTCTCCAATAAAGTATAAACCCCATTTTTGGAAAGGGGCTTCAAATGAGATGGGTTTCATGGGGAGAGGCAACAACTTCCTTTACCTTCGAAAACCTCATATTTATGACAAGAAGCAACTTTATGATGAACATCAGCAAACAATGTAGGATAGTAGAAACCAACTCTCATAATCTTGTTAGCTATGGTCTTCCATCTCACATGCCCACCACAGTCTCCTGCACAGAAATCCTACATAAATTTGTCAGCTTCATCTTTTAACAAGCAATTAAGCAAGATACCACCAGGATCTTTCCAATAAAGATTACCTTCTAGAATACAAAATTTCAGTGCTTTTAGTTTAATAAATCTATCTTTGGTCTTAGTCAAACCAGGAGGATTTTGTAAGTTATGAACTACAAAAATGAGTTCTGCATAAAAAGGGGAGTTTAAGAATACCTCTTTTACATTTGGAGTCACCTGCTCTTCCTGCTCGTCAATTGCAGCCAAAAAATTAATGTCTAGAGAATGAAAATTATATTCAGCCATTAGTTTGGCCAAAACTTGACCTTTGATCAGTTTAGTGGGATTTATTTCGATGTCATTCCAGAATAACCGCAATCCAATTTCCTCTCCTATCATATGGATTATCCTGAGTCAAGATATCCTTTACCACTGCATTTGGAACATATGAAATTGTGTGAGAATGAAGAATTTAGAGTCTGAAATATTTTATGGCCTTTACTAGGGCAAAGGATTGCTTCTCCATTATGTTATAGTTTAATGCAACATCTCTCAAAGATTTGTTGAAAAATGCTATGGGTTGTTTGTACCCTTCACTATTTTTTTTCAATAGTACTGTTGTGATGGTGTGTTCAGATGCAAAAGAGAAAAGGTAAAATTCTTTGGTGTAATCTGGGCTAATCAAAACGGGGGCTTGGGTGAGTCCATGTTTCACCTGCTCAAATGACTATTTTGATTCAGTGTTCCATCTAATTTTTGTGTCTTTTTTCAACATATTTGTGATGTTCCTATGAAGTTCAGCCAATTTGGGTATGAACCTTCTTAGGAAGCTTATTTTTCCAATGAATGATTGTAACTCTTTGATGTTCCTAGGGTGTTCCACTTTTTGGATGAATTCTATTCTGCTGGGGTCTATTTTAATTTCGTCTTTAGAGATTATGTGTCCCATCATCTTACCTTCCTCTAAACTGAAAAGGGTCTTTTTGGGATTCAATGAAATCTCAAATTTTCTGCACTTCTCAAACACTCGTCTGAGATGTTGTAGATGTTCCTCTTCAGATTTGGAGTACAAAGTCACATCATCTAGATATATGAATATAAATCTCCTGAGATTGTCCACAAAAGAAATATCCATTTCTCTTTGGAAAGTGGCACCAACGTTCATAAGTCCAAAGGGAATTTTCACATACATGAAATTCCCCCATGGTGTGGTGAATGTCATTTTCTCCTGATCTTTTGGGTGGACAAGGACTTTGTTGTAACCCGAGAAACTGTCTAGTAAGGAGATCCTATTGGCCCCAACTACCTTTTGTAATATATGGTCCATTTTAGGCAAAGGGTAATTGTCTTTGATGGATACCTTGTTCATATTTCTAAAATCTATGCAAAGTATGATATCTCCAGTTTTCTTCTTGGTAAGAACAAGGTTAGAAACCCATTTGGAAAATCTCAAGGGGACTACAATTTTTGCATCATACATCTTTTGGATTTCTTTCTCTATCTGGGGAAGCAACTTGGGATTTATTCTCCTAAGTTTCTGCCTGAAAGTTTTGTGTTCTTATTTTATTGGGATCCGATGTTGTATGATACTTGTGTTGTAAGACTTTAAGTCTTCATAACCCCAAGAAAACACACCTACATATTCCTTAAAAAGTTCAATGTATTTGCGTTTTTTCTCAGGGGGCAGAGATTTGGAAATTTTTATCATCTTAGGTTTTTATTATGTTCCTATGTTACACTCTTCGACCTCTTTACCACTAGATTCAATTTTCATTTTTTTTGGCTACATCATTAAAATCGAACAAGTCATCTAGCAGAACTAAACCTCTAGGTAACACATTATTTTTCAACTATAGAATACCAGAATCTGCCTCATTTTCATTCAATTCCTCTGTACCTACTTTATTTTCATTCAATTCCTCTATATCTACTTTATTTACACTACCAATTTCAGAAACAAATTTATTTACATCAACATCATCATTTTCTAAATCTATATTTGTATATTCGAAATCATTCTTACACTATAGGAAGTCTTAAATTTGATCATCATTCCCAAATACCTGCCAGTATATGATGTTGTCTGGTATGGTTGGTCTACACTTCACCTCCACTGTGTACTTACGAGTGGGACAGAAAATAATTTTTCATGTAGTTGTTGATGTGGCCATACCTTCTGCAAGTATGTTTTTTCCCCTGGGCATTACCTGCAAGTTGATTTCAGTAAAGCATTGAAGGGCATCGAAAACAACATTCCTATAAGCTCTAAGTTTGGGATGTTTAGCTGCATACTCACCTTTAATTTTCTTGATAATCAATTCAGAATCACCCCTTACCATAATCTATTTGGAACCAACTTTCTTCAGTAGTTTCAGGCCGAGTATCAAATCTTCATACTCAACTATGTTGTTAGTGCATTGGAAATTCAGTTTGTAAGAATGATTCTCTGAATACCTTGATATGTGATTATTCAACCAAACTCCAGCTCCAGCTCCTTCTTTACTCACTGCACCATCGAAATCCATGCTCCAAAAATCTGCTAGTAGTTCCTCACTTTCCACAGTTTCAGTATTTCTTACCTCAGTGATTACTTTATCCTCTTTCGAATCAGGTGCATCATCTTCCAGCTAAGCGATTTGTTCTTCCAAATCACCATCATTGTATAGAATGAAAGAATCTAGATCAGAGTGTGCATAGTATAGTGGGTAATTGTGTGGCATTTCCTGACTGTTGACCATATACTTCATTAGGGTTTCCCTGTACAATCTTCTCTATTGTCCGAATACTGGTATTTTGGCATAGGACATATCTAGCTGCATGGTTCCTTTTAGCTTAGCTCCCCATGATCTTGACAGTAACATGTCGTATTTTGGGGGAATGTCTGTAACTAAGATATCCATTACCATACTCGTTGTTGGGATTTGAGGTAGGGTGATGCATAAATCCTTAAGAAGACCTATACATTTGACCTTGCTAGAGTCAAGAGAATGCAAATCCTTCTAGGGTCTGGTGACCTCAAGTCCCAACTTTTCCATCAAATTTTTGGGCATCAGATTGTGAGAGGTGACTGAATCCATCATAGAGTTGTGTAATATCAATTCATGGATATTCAAGCTAATGTAAAAAGGAGCAATGACACCATTATCAATTTGACCATCCACTTCAGGACCAAACAAGAGCTCTGGTTGGTCATCAGAAAGATTTATCATGTCCGAGTAATTTGCAGATCCACTATTCAAGGCCTTTGTACCTATCTTTGGTTCTATGCTTAAAGCTTTAATTACCTGTGATCTGTAAGTGTTCTTTCTCATCATCTCGAAAAAGGGGAATGGGAATCTTCAATTTAGCTAGTTCCCCCTCAAGGCTGAAAGTAGTGGAATATTTTCTTGAGCTCTGCACTTCTGGTTTATCCATCATATTTATATGGGAAAGAGAACTTGGTTGAATAGTTGATGAAACTTGAGTCTGATGTGCTCTTTGTAAAATTTTAGGAATTCGTTTTGCAAGAGATTCAACATTCTTCCTCTCGGGGTCTTTCTTGGGAGAATTTTTTGAGGTTTTCTTAGTCTCAACTATTCTCTTTATTTCGGTAGCCTTCTTTGTTTCAGTGGACTTCTTTGGAGGGTTTTCATTTGTCTTCTTTCTCCTCAGGTTATACTTCCTGTGGACCTCCATTATATAATTTTCAAAGGCTTGTTGTTCTGTTTCCTCTACTTCCTCATTTACCTTTGTTTGTGAAACGAGAAAAAGCTCATGCTCTTCCTAAGTAAGAAAAATGGATTCATCATCATGAACACCCATGAGGTTTATATGAGTGTCATAAAACTCCTCAATTACCTCCTCCCCGTCATCAGTGTAATCTTCCTAGAGGGGTGGCCTGATATGCTGATCGCCCCCCCTCTGTTCTCTTTGATCTCTAAGATCTCTTTGCCGTATCTGGGGTGGATTTCTTTTGAAGTTTGGGTTTCAAATTTGAGGAGTATCTTGGTTCTCCCTAGGTGGGTTTTTGTCAACTATAGTAAGTCTCTCCATCATTATATCCATAGATTTGGCTAGAGAATCTAGTTTTTCATCTAATGAGGAAGTGGACGGCTCTTCCTTGATGGTGACCCTCCTTTCTGTTCTCTACCTGGCTCTTCTAGCTAAAATATTTTCTTCCACACTGACGACACTTTTCTGCATGTCTTCTAGAGTAGCAGGATTTCTTTCCCTTAAATGATATGACATGTTAGTGTCAAATCCATCGGGGAATTTATTAATGCCAAAACTTGATGTGGTTTGATATCAGCTGGAATTGCATTATACAGATTGTTGAAACTAGTTCAGTAATCCTACACTATCTCTCCTTGGTTCCTTCTGATATTCTCATATTTTGACAAGATCTGGAGAGGATTTTTATTTACCTCCCATTTGTCAAGAAAACTTCGATGAAAAACAACAATGTCAGTTATGGAAGAAACACATAAGGTTTTGAACCACTTTTTGACTTCTCTAGTCAGACTCTACACAAATAGTCTCACTTGCACATCAGCTTCATCTACTTCCTACAAATAAAAATAATCTTTCATTTTGTCAACATGTTGTTGTGCATTCAGAGGACCAGTACCATCAAACTGAGGAAGTCTGTTTTGATAGTCCTGAGGCATGGCATGTAAAGGAGCGGCCAACTCCAATGGAGCATATATTGTTGCCATGATTGGTGGAGCAGGCTAGACAACAACTTGTGTGATTGGACAGGAAGTGACTGAAGTTGTGGAAGATGAAGGGCTAAGAGGGACAAAGTGAGCTGGTTTAAGTTTAACAGAAGCTACAACAATAGTCAAAGAAGAAAGTTTGACTAATTGTTGAAAGTGAGATTTTTCTAAGGCTTGATCAAGATTCACAACTAGATCTTATAGCTTTTCAAATTCCTAGAGAAATCATTGATCAATCTCAGCTCTAGGAGAAAGTATTTCAGGAGTCCTGGGTTCAAGGATGGTTTGATAAAAAAATTGTTTCACTTGCAAAGCTATCAGATTTTGTTCTAAAAAGCCTTTGTTCGAAAGAAATGTCAAACTCAAGATCCTAAAGGGAAACAATATTCTCTGGGAGATAAGGGGACCTATGAAGAGGACTGTGACTCCTGGAACCATCTGCAACACTTTTCTTTTTAAGTAATTTTTTGAGATTGTATATTTCTATTGCAGGTTTTGGATCTAGATGAGATCTAGTGAAAACTCTTTTAGGAGCCAGAATTTTTAATTTTTATTTAATTTTTAGAAATTTTTAAACTAACTTATATACAAAATTTAACAACCTCTCAACATTATCTCTTTATGAGTTTAAATTTTGTGATTAGTTCAGAAATAATTTTTTTTTTATCTAGGGAAAAGAAATTGTGGGATGGAAAGTTTGTTCAGTTCCCCAATATGGTCGCCACTATGTTATCGCTCTGTAAATTCCCAGAGGTTGTCATGATGAAGAATAAATTTACCAGATGTAACTTTATCCAACCACTTTGAAACTGGGATCTAGCCCTACTAGTTTCAAAGAGGGATCTCTCTATAAGATTTATCTTTGTTTTAGGTTTTCAGATATTAGGCTAGTTGAATGAATAAGATTATGTTGTTTGTTTTCATAAAATGGTTGAAATATGGTTTATGCATCCATTGGGTTGTGGGGTCTGTTTTATAAAGTTTGAGATCAAAGAACAGATTTTATAAGGTGTTTTCACATGGAAGGATAATGCAAATGTTAGATCCTTTAGAATAAAATGATGGGTAGTAGAAAAGATGAGATGGTCAATTATAAGAAACAAGAATTTAAGAATTTATTTATCATAACGTTAGAAGATAAACATTTAGATCTTTAAAATCCAGAAACAGAGTATACAAAGATAAATTCTTCACTTTAACTTTTTTTAAATGATCATATATAGAAAACATAGATGCTAATAAAAAAAGAAAAAACCATTCAATGAAGAGGAGTAAACATCACCAACAATTAACACGTGGGAATCCTGTGAAATGTCCTTTTTATTACCGGTAGGTCCCTGAGAAACATTACAGTACTTACAACTTCCTTGGGCGTAAAAATCAACCCTCAGTACTTCGAAATTTAATGTATATATAGATAATATTACAATCGATCCTGTCATTAATGATTAGGACATGGAAAAATCTCATGCTAATTAACTAGATAACATAATACAAAATTGTAGGAATTTCTTATGATCTGTCGAATTATCCATGTTGATTTTGGCAGAAGTTGTTGGTGATTCATCAACTTGATTTTGATTGTTCTGCATGCTGAATTGTACGTCCACCTCATATTTTACTCGATCAATTCTCACAACTCTTCCCATCTTTACTAATTGGGGGTGGTGACCTTTAGTATCCTGCGATAGATTTCATCCATCTCGGTATATTTAGAAAAAGTCGGCTTGGTGATAAAAATGTACTTGATTTTATGTTGGATATTGAGATCCAACTGTAGAGTTTCTGGGAATGCCTTTCCGATTATGCTTCCCTATATCCATGAAAATTTGGAGTTGTCCTTTTCCACCATGGAATTCATTTCCTTGTATCAGAAAGTGTCATCATTTTGTCATTTAGAACCAACAAACCAGGAAGACCTTTCTTTTGTAAGGCATCGATCTTGCTGAAGAATCTCTGAACTCCAATATCCATGATTTGGGCTTTCTCCTCCAGTTGCAGCATCAATCCTATTTTGGTCAAAATTCTCTTGACCTCAAGGATAGTCTCCATCCTATCCTCAATCTTCAGGTTTTCCATCTCTTATTTAGTTTTTGAATTGAGAAACCTGATGATTTCATTCACTTTTGTAGGCATTTCTTCCATCTCTCCCTTGATCCTATCGATGGTATGCTTGCTCATTAACACAATTTCATGTTGCTCGAACATGATTTGCACCATGGGCCAGATTTCATTTATGGATTTTGAGATATCCATCCAAATGTTCTCTTTGGCTTATGCCAGTGTTTTTCCCACAACTGTCTGCTTCTGCAACTGTTGAATCTCTTGCTTTAGTTTTTTTGATGTGTTTCTCTTTGTATTGTAACTGGCTTGGAAAGAAGCTTTTAGCTTCTAGACATTCTCTATATCATGTTCCAATCTTTTGATTTCCATTCCTTGTAAAGTCATCTTCTCCACTGATGTTGCTAAATCTTGAGATGTCCCTGGAATTGTCACTGGGGCAGTTGATGAATGTTCTTCAATGGTGGTTGTTGATGTTTTTGTTGTGCTAACTCCTATGAGGGGAACTTCACTCAGTGGGATGACTTCCATAGGTGTTTCATGTTCCTTCTCCTTTACTAACCTTTCCCACTCTGCTTCCATCTCTTTTATTTATGCATTTTGTTCCATGATCAACTTTAGCATCTCCTCCTTCTCACCTTTTGTCTCAACCATCTCTTTGGAATGCGAGTCTTCTGTAGTTGGTAGTTTTAGTTTCTTCCTCAGAGATGCTATGTCAGTATTATTTTTCTTGAGAATCTCCTCAGCTACTTTCAAATTTGAGGGGTCATACCCAATTTTGGGCACCAATTCTTCTAAAGAATTAATCCTGTTATCCTTTGCAAAAGATGACACCTTCTCCAATTTTAATTGAGTCTGAACATTGTTCAGAGAAACCTGTAATTTTGTAGCAGTAGAGGAAGCATTGGCCAATGTTGAGAAAAGTGTTTCTCGAGTCTTCCTATGTAGATCCATTTGATCAGCTACATGTATAGATTTAACATCAAATTCAAGTGTTGATATTTTGTAGCCAGTGATTTCCTTTGGATGAGGTACTTGTGCCTACAAAACTTCCATGTACGTTCTCCCCTTCTCTGTGTCGAAAGAAGAGAGCAACCTATGTTGTGTAGTTGATGTTTGTTTCCAGAATTAAGCATAAGTATTGTTGGCCAACCTCTCATTTTTTTTATTAATCATATCACATTTCTCAAAAATACTCAACTTTGTAGCCCTTTGAGTTGGTTGGTTGATAAGTGAGTTGTCAATCTTCTTATTGGATGAAGAAGTAGACATGATCTGTTGGTTGCTTGAGAAAGGAGGTGAATGATCTCCTTGCATAACTGTAGTGGACTGGGTCTCTTCTTCACCAGACCTACCAGTTGTATGACTGGTTTTTGGCCTTTTCTTATATACCTAGAAATCCTCAGCTGAGACTTCAGTGATTGAAGGGGAGGTATCCTTTATGGGTCTTTTCTACTTTGGTCCCTGTCGAGTAGTGGTTTGTGAAATAATGGCTGGAGGAGATTGTTGTTCTTCTTCTTCCAGAGTGTTCACCTCCCACTCTGATTGGTTCATAAAATTCTTGATCTCTGGTTTGGGCACATGAGTGAATGGGGAACTTTTATTCCTGAATCTCATTTCTGCAATAACCCCACATGGATCACAGTGCCAAGGAAAACTGATGTAACCTTTCATTTCCTTGAGTATTTTTTTTGCCTCTTCCTCAACAGCTCGACCGTTACAAATAAAGGATCCTATCTCTTCTTTAATTATCAACTATTGTTTCTTCTTCAAAGATACAAAATGTATCTCGTTTGAATTGATCATTTGCCTAATGCACTCCAAGGCGAATATTATAGAAGGCAGGTATTTGGGAAGCTTATAGGGAGCTAACTCACATCCATATATTCTAATCTTCATGTGATTCTGATACAATTACCAGTCTCCCATCTGGGCGAGGTCCGAGAGGTGTAGAATTCTTTGGATCTCTTCATTTGTCCTCTGCTCTTGCCTACCACTGAGCATACTTACCACTGGGTGGTAAAATTGCTCTATGAATTGCTTGAAGCTAAACTCTGTTGAGTTCCTTCTCAGTAATGAAGTCCAAGAGGTGATAGGTTGTGACTTGCCATCCTGGTCTAGCTTCTGCATGGGGAAATGGAACTTATCTACTTGATAGAACATGAACATGTATGCCAGTACTGAGGAGTATTGGAACATTCCTTCTGTGGGAAACATGAAAAAATGATCATGAATATTGTTAGCTAGGAAAACGTTGTAGTCAAACTTCACTGTGGGGCTTCCCTCGGTGGAAAAGATAGATAGGTAACCCAATATCTTCTCATCTACCCATTCTTCTAAGTAGTATCCAAGTAGGTTGTAGAGGGAATAAATGATTTGATTTCCTCTTACTGAAAAAATCGATGATCGATAGGGGGATTGGTTTTGGGTATTGGGGCATTCTTAGGGAGGAATAGTTTGAAGATCTGTGCTCTCGGCGGAAAAGAAAACTTATGATACATGTCGGTTGGGACCTCAAACGTTAAAGGAGAGAAGGCTTTGGATTTGGTTATTTGCAGCATCTGGTCAATGGATTTAGATGTGATAGAGAACAATGTCTCTCTGGAGGATGATACAATAGTTCTCTGCTCAGGAAGGTAATGTGTCTGGCACTTGAGGGAGAACTTAGGGAAATGGTGAATATGGAGAAACATGTACAATGGAAGATTGGACTCCCAGAGTCCAATCTCATCACTCTGGTCTAGGAAAATGTCTCTGAGCCATGAATATAGCTCAGGGAAATCGAAATCACATATTGGCTCGGAGATGAGGTAGTCTTTGTCGGCCAAAGGGATTCAGTCAAGACTGACAGGAGGCAGTAAGAAAGGATTTTCCTCAATTTCTGATTGTTTGGACTTTGGCGCCATCACTTCAACAGGTACCTGCAATTTGAAACAAAAAATGTTAGTGGGTAATGGATATGGCTGGGCCACTAACTGAAACAGTGAGGAAAATGAGCTTCTGGTGTGCAGAGAGTGTGAGCAATGAAAAAATGGCGGAGAAACGAGATTAGATTTGGGAGAATGAGTATCTGTTGGGCATGGGGAACAGTTTAGGAAGCTAACTGATATGTTAGCCTATATTAATTTTCCAACAGATATCTGGGAATGAGGCGATGGGCCAATGATAGGTTAAGGGTGTGTGAGGGTGACGTGGAGGGTAATTAGTGGGGGAAAATGACATGTGGCGGGTGAATGGTAGACGAGGTACACTAACAAATTCATGGGATATGACTAGGGATAAGTGGTATTGGAATGTGACATCATGAGACAACGGGGAAGTGGAGTGTGATGTCATGAGGCGAAAATGGTATGGAAAATCTAGTATTGTGGTATATAGGTGGGGGGGGGGTAGGCAATAATCGTCTTAGAGCGAGGGGGGTCCAACATCATGGATTTGCACCATGTTAGGATGGGGACTGCCTAGAAATACCACCATATCAGACCCCCCCCACCATTAAAGATAAAACGGTTGGGGGGGGGGGGGGGCCC
>ML776740.1:1635794-1647634 GCA_009831015.1 Picea engelmannii
CTCTGTGAAATTCTGCTCCCAGTAAGTTTCCCACCAATGTTTGACATGGGGGAGAGCCTTAAGGAGTGCAAAGGTGATATTTTCCTTGTCTAAAAAATTATGAACAAAGAAATAACCTTCTAGCAGATTTAACCATTTATCTAGGGCATCTGCATCTATTTGACCTTCAAAAACGGGAATATCAAAATTAACCTGTACCTTGAAAGGCGAGGTGCCTCCAAAGTGGTCGCTTGATGAATATGCGCTTGATTCCATCGGCAGGCGTTGAAGGATGTGGGAAAAATTCTCCATCATTTCGTCCCTATGTCGCGTGAGAGCTTGCTCAAGCAACAGACTAATAGGATCGTCTGCTCCATCGTTTTTCTTTTCTTCCGCCATTGAGGGTTTCTTGGGTGTGTGAGAGTGATTGTCCTCGAGAGAGACAAGCTCGAGACCCAACTTTCTATACTCGGACCTCGTCAGGGACATGCACTGAAAATAACGAACAAGAGCAGCCTGCTCTGATACCAATGATCTGAATTATTTTCGGCACGAAATGAGAGCGGAGATATAATAAAGAAATGCACAGAGATATTGCAGATATTCAATAATATAAAAGAAATGTATCATAGATGCAACCATAAACACATATATACAGTAATACATGATTTCTATTAATCAAAGAAATGTACAGAGACTGTAAAAATACAGAGTGAAAGACTCGCTAGAATGGTGGCAGCTTATCTCTGAGAAAAGATGTGACGACTACTCGCATTCGCAAGAAGATGGTTACAATGAGGCTCTGGAGGCCTTTTTACAATAATCGGGAATGGAAAAATTCCTAGACATCCAAAAACCTAACCCTAGGAGATGAAGCGCCAAAAGTCATGTGGGCCCCGTTTGGTTAAGTTGGTTCATCAACTTCCCGGGGTTGTAACTTTTGCATACGATCTCCATTTTAGGCGTGTGATAGCTCATTGGAAAGGTATCGTCAAGGAGATTCATTTTGGGGGCTAAATTATGCCTTCAAATATAATTGAGAACCTCGATCTCAAAAAAAACTTCATTTAGGCCCTCAAAATGGCCCCGGAAGTGAAAACCTGCTAAAAATAGTAAATTGCCAAAATGGCCAGAAAACTGTTTTGAGCCATTTGGAAAAGGTGGGTGACCCCCGATATCCACTTGGATCATGCATACACCAAATTCCACAACCAATACAGTGCACAAGAGCCAAACCAAGCCACCAAGGAGAGTCCATTATCTTCTCAACATGTCGATAAGGTATGGGACCGTTGGAATTTTTCAGAGCCATATATCATCTCTGTGCCAACGATGTGGGGTTATTTCCCATGGGTTTTAAAAATGCAATACACAATAATGTTTTCAAAACTTATATCTGTGTGAAATTTCGCACGAGTTTTTGGTGTTTCCCGCATGTTAATCAAATGTAAAACATTGAATGTACCCACAGGATAGCTCATCGCCCAGATGTTCGAATTCCATGTGCTACGGACACCAGGATTTTTCCTAGGTTTTGATTCAAGCCATGTTTATCATATACCTTCCAAAGGTTGGAGAAGATCCAATGCTAATTGATTTTTTTTTAAGTGCCATGTGTTATGCTATCTGGGAATCAATGTTGTGCTATCATAATCGTGCAGCGATTGGCATGGTTGTTGGCAAAGTGACAAAAGAACTTGTAGATTGTAATCATGCAATGGTCATCGATACAAACTTTCTCAGAGTTCAAACTAGATCCGCAGTTGTCACAAACATTTATAACAAACTACAGGCCAGGCATTGAGGCCTGGATGTACAGAGGAGGTGCGCTACGAAATCCTCGGGCGCTGCAAAAAATCATTTACAGAGGAAAATGAGGGCTTGCGATGGACGATTTTGGTAGATGATATTGTAAATTAGAATGGGTCAACATTCTATCATGTGCCCACTTGGAAGGATTAAAAGAGATACTAAAACCTGCATAGTGACAATCTACAACAACTGGTTTACATTGTTCATATAAAAATAAAATTCAAAGATAAATGTTTGTTTAGAAACTCTTACATCTCCAACAACATATATTCTATTTGCAGCTTATGCAGAGAATATGTTTAATGACTCCATTTTGGAACTCCCATTATCCAGAAAACAATAATAAAATTTCAAACAGGGAATATGTCATGATGAGGTGAAGAGGATACAATGCATTTTTCTCCCAGATTTTCAATTCAAATTTCTTAAAACCAACAAAAGATTGTTTGTCAGGGTCACAACACTGCAGAAAAAAATTACTCTGTAGAAGAGTCAAACACAGGTGTCAACAAAAAATTAACAATAAATACTTGGAAGCATATCTCTAGATGATGTGGCAGAGTATCCATGCTTTTAGGGAATCAGTTGAATATAATCAATAGTTGGCAGCATCTATCAACAATTCAAGGATAAGATATGGCACATATGGAAAATTTCAAGGCAAATGAAGAGGATCAAATGTACAAGTGGTAAGATATGGCACATATGGAAAATTTCAAGGCAAATGAAGAGGATCAAATGTACAAGTGGTAAGATAGAGGTGGAAATCATACCCAACTTTTCTAGGATATAAGGTAGCAGTCGAAGGAATCCAAAGGCCCAGGTGGGAGTTTTGGCATCTTCAGCAATTCGAGTTTTTCCAAATATGTTTGTTGTAGTTTAATTATATTAGGAGCAAAAATATGAAATGATAAGGTGGGGGGATTTTGTATTTAAGAGAGGTTTTTTGGTAGTAATTAGTTCAGTGGTTAGAGATCCGAGAGGGTTTTAAGAGTAGAGTAGATGATTGTTTATTCAGTTTGTAAGCCTGGGGAATTGGATGTAAGCTCTTCTGTTATTGAAAATTTAGATAAGTTTTTTTATCTGAGTATTTTTTTATGTTTTTTTGTTCTATTTTTCTTCTTGTTTGGTTGTAATTTCATTCGTTTATGGATTGCTGAAACAACAAAATATTTGTTGTAAACTTGCCCATATACCATTGTTTACTTTTCAAATATTTCTTAGTTCTCTTTGCAGAGAGGATCTTTGCTTGGTGAATGTTCATATTTATGTCATTCTTATATTCTTCCCTTTATTATCAAATAGATCATTTGTCTAATAAGTAGCTTAAATTCCTTCAAGGAATAGAGTGCTTATGACTCCATTGCCCAATGGTCCATCACTGATCTACAGTGACCTTTGTTATCTTTTCCTTACTCTACATTGTTGATCCCTGATTTTTAACTTATTCAAAACAAATTCTATGTTACCAAGATTACTCCCATTTGCAGTCTGGGAGTGACTCTTGGAGTGTTAACACCTACCATATCCAAGACCATTCTCCCTAAAAAAAAATTATTTTACATGTAGCCAAACAAATTGTTAGTGTATCATAACAATTTTCAATCATTTATTTCTCGAATTTGTTTTGTATAGGAAAACATAATTTGTTTTGTATAGGAAAATAAAATTTCCCAGGCCTGAGATTTATGCTCATTATGTTTGGGTTTTGCAGTTGTAGGTATTATTATTCCTTATTGGATCACATAATTTCCATATCCAAGACTAATCTACCTGCAATTTCCTTAACTTTATTGTAGCCAAACAAGATTGTTAGCACTCATGCACATTTTCAACAATTCATTAGATGATCTCATAATTGTAATTTACTAGTAATTCAATCATTTCCATCCATTATTCACATTGAAAATGGAATTAAACCATTAATAATATTATCTATAATGAAACATCTCATAATTGTAATTTACTAGTAATTCAATCATTTCCATCCATTATTCACATTGAAAATGGAATTAAACCATTAATAATATTATCTATAATGAAACCATCATTCACTATACATGCATTATCATCACACCAATATTTTCATAATGCAATCAAACTTTACCAATAAATAAAACCAATGTGCCAACAATCATGGCCACATCTACACAATGCATTCTTGCATTACGTTTGGAATACCATATGTTATTTTCATATATTACACCATGTAAGTTTGAAGATAATGCCCATGCCTCAACACATCATCCAAAATATTCCCCAATTACTTCCCTAATTATTTGTATACCTTCCTCTTTATCCCATACACAACACTAGTAACATCATCCCTTAGTGTTATTCAGTGTCAACAAAGAGGTTGCATTCCAAAGAGGTTCACTTATTGCATCTTCTGCGGGGATTTCTTCTCCTATATGTCTAGCATCATCTTCACTTTCGGAATCACTGATATATCTTACATCAGCTTTGCGCCTTTCTCTTATCTCCATGTCCTCCATTCTAGCACGAAGATTTCGCATTTCTCTCTCCACATCTGGATTCTGTACTTGCCTACCTCTTTCTCTGGACATTTCCCTTTCCTCCTCTGGGTCGGGTGATTGTCTACCCCTTCTCCTTGGTGGCATGGTGAATTCTCCTTTTTCTCTGCTACAGAAAGCGAAGAATATTTTCTAACCTCTGATACCACTTGACGCAGGTGTGCCAACCAGGCACATCCACTCACAGGACCTTTTCTTCTTCCTCGGCCCGAAGAACTGAAAATCTCTTCTAATTCCCTATCGGGAATTTTCCACACCCACAACGACTCTCCAACTGACCTCCCCTTAACAATCAGGAAATCAATGCTGCCCTCTTTTCTTTGTGATCGGGGTTCCTGTTATCAGGGTATTGACACCAGTGATGTTCTGGCAACTTGGATCACCAATCCCCGATTTCCGATGCGCTCCTTTGTTGCCTTAGCCTCACTTGGCTAAGCCTTCAGTCCACATGACCACTCTCTATAAGACCTCAGCCTTATACCTCTTCCGTCGGGGTTTTGGACTTCAAAAATCCCGATGCACTTCCAACCTCCATTAGCCCTCCAGGCTAAGTGCTTGATCCACATGACCTCTCCTTATACGACCGTAGCTATAACTCCCATCGGGGTTTCGAGTATTCCAATGTTGAAATACCCATGCCCTCGGGACTCGTGATTTCTCGAATCCCGACGTGCCTATTTCACATTAGCCCTCCTGGCTATAGGCCTTGGGCCATATGACCGTTAACCCGTGACTACGGTCTTATCCCCGTCGGGGCTACGGGGTTTCCAATGCTGAAAAACACTTACCCGTGGGATCCCCGATTCCTCGAACACCGATTCTCCGTGAGGCTGAAAACTGGCTTCCACTACGACGCCTTCCTCCTCGTCGAGATTTCACGGTTCGCAAAACCAAAGTGCATAAACACTTTGTCAATTGGATCCCTGATATCCCGATAGCCCCAACCACCAATGGGTGACTCCTTGTCAGGACTTCTCTGATGATGCCGATTTCTTCCACGCGTCCTCTTTGATGAACGGTCCCGATTTCTCTGGGATTTCGGGACTTGTAATGTTCCAACTTTCCTGTCCTCAGGAACTCCGATTCCCTGATGTCGGATATCCTGATGCCTTCGATCTCTGCCGCACATCCCACAAACAGATGATCCCAATCTTCCCAGGGTTTCGAGGTTTCAAATGTCGAAAAGAACTCAACCACTGGACTACCGATCCTTCGAATCCTGATGGTAACCCTCGTGCAACTCCTGTCAGATCTGACGGCTGACGGGTAACTGATCCAAGATCCAACAACTCACGACTCCTGGAGCTTGAACTCCGAACATGACCATAACCTCCTTGCTTCTTTGGTAAGTCCAACGGCTGACGGGATTTTACCAAATCTCCTCCACAAAATCCTAACCGTCTATCTTCCTCTGGGATATCTTCTACGAGTGAATCTAGTATTTCTTTATGAAGGCTGGTCCTCCTGCGCGTAACTTTGAAGCGCTTGTTCAAACACTCCATGGTACAGACTCTCTTTGCTTCTCTTCAAAGAACTTGGAAGCCTTATCCCTCCTGAGATTTCTCACTCTTTCAATCCTCAAAGAGGGTCCTTGCGCGCACTCCTTGCGGCAGTTCTCAAGCACCTCTAAGTGTTGAGTTCTTTTGACTCTGCACACGCCTACAGCAACATTTCTTCAATACTTCCCTCAGATTCATGACTGAGACTCTCCTTAGCCCACGCACTCCTTGCATGGCTCGTATAACCCAATTTCACTCCTGGATACAAGAGTTAAACTATCTGAGCCTTTTGTCAACACACTCCTTGCAGATGACTTCAACTGCACTCCTTGTAGGAATCCTTGCTCAGATAGAGAAACAATTGAAACTCATTCCTTCTACCTTCTCTCAGACTTCAATCTCAGCACATGAAATCATATACATAGCATAATAGAAAATTCATAATAGGAAGTAAATACTCATGAGCATAGCATTCAACACGCACACACAGAGAATAACACGAAAACCATGAGTCTGAATCAAATTATTCTATTAATTCAAGATCTGTACAAAGGTGTTCTTCTACAGTTCTCTGCTTCTCTCCTATGCTCTGGATTCTTCTAACTCTTCCTGAATTATCTTACAATGCACAATGAGGGTGTCTATATCCATTCTCCCTCTTTCTTCTAAAACTATCTAATCTAATATTCAATTCTACCTACTTACATTTACTACTATAAATGCCTCTATCTACTTTCAGATGAGAGCAGGGCGCTCAAGGTCTGATTACATTATATCAAGGTGCCTCATTAAATGGTCTCATTTATATTTGTCACATCAACTTCAAGGGAAAATTCAAAACTTGTGTTGGACGTCTTCCAGTTGTCTTCTGCTTCCACGTTGGCTCGCTTGTCGTGGGTGATGCTCCTGCATCATACTCCCTCGCTTGAAAAAATGCATGGGATCCTTTCCATGAGCTCCCTCACAGTCTGTCCATGCTTCAGAAGATTTTCTTCAATCTCCCAACTGGCATCTTCAACTGGATGGCCCTTCCACTTGACTAAATATTCAAAATATTCTTTCCTTCTGGTTTTCTTACCCACTCGCTTATCCAGTATCTGCTACATTTGTGGCTTCTCTACAACTGGCATTTGCTTCTGCCACTAAACCTCTAGTTGTTCATCACTTGCATTCTCTATTTCCCCAGCTCTATATGGGTATAAATCCACGATGTTGAATATCAGATAAATTCCGATCCCATCGGGTAACTCAATCTCATAAGCATTTTCTCCCATTTTCTTCAAGACCTTGCATGGTCCAATTTTCTTTATCTTTAACTTATTGTATGTTCCTCTCGGGAACCTTTCTTTCCTCAAACCAGAACTAAATCACCAACCTCGAACTGAAGTTGTCTCCTATGCTGATCGGCTCTGCGCTTATATTCTTGGCTTGATTTCAGCAACCGCTCCTTCACCTAGTTGTGAAGTTCTTTCATTGTCTCAGCAAATTCTTCTGCCCTAGCGCTCCTAGTAGAATTTTGTTCTGAATCTCTCAATTCAGAAACTCCTCTTAGTTGTATGCCATATACAATCTGAAATGGACTTCTATATGTGCTCATGTTCACTGAATCATTGTATGCGAACTCTGCCTGTGGCAATATATTGTCCCACTAGCTGTGGTGCTTTGTCACCAAGCTTCTTAGCAAGTCTCCCAGACTTCTGTTTACCACTTTTGTTTTCCCATCCATATGAGGATGATAGGAAGAACTAAACATCAAGTTAGTCCCCAACTTCTTCCATAATGTCCTCCAAAAGTTCCCTAAGAACTTTGTGTCTCTGTCCGAAACAATACTCCTTGGTAAGCCGTGAAGTTGAACGACTTCTTTGAAAAACATATTTGCGATGTGAGTCGCATCACTGTCTTTCTGGAATGGGATAGAATGTTCCATCTTGGAAAACCTATCCACTACCACAAAGAATAACTCAAATCCTCTTTGCATTCTTTGCAACCCCAATACAAAATCCATGCTTATTTCGTCCCATGGCTTCTCAGGTATGGGAAATGGTTGATAAAAACCTGCATTCTGCTTCCTTCCCTTTGAATGATGACAAATTTTGCATCTGTCCACAAACTTCTTGACCTCTGATCACATCCCTTGCCAAAAGTATCATTCACCCAACTTTTCAAATGTTTTATCATGACCGAAGTGTCCGACCAATCCTCCACTGTGTTTCTCCTTTAACAGATTCTCCCTCATGGAGAAATTCGGTATACACAATTGATTGCCTTTGAACAACAATCCTTCTTGGATCATATAGTCCGTCCAAGGGCTTCTATCTCTGAGAACTGGATTCTCAGCTGCTTCATATGCCTCCTTAAAATCTGGATCGTCTGCATACATGTCCCTGAGTTCATCAAAACCCAACGTCTTGACTCGAAACTCATGCAACAACAAACACTTCCTGCTCAAAGCATCAAGAACTTTGTTAGCAGTACCAAAAATATGTTTTATCACAAAAGTGAAATTCTGCATGTATTCAACCCATTTAACATGCCTCTGATTCAACTTTTCCTATTGAGTCACAAATTGTAATGCATGATTATCACTATATAAAACAAATTCCTTTGGAATCAAATAGTGGCTCCATTTCTTCAATGCCTGTATGATGGCATAAAATTCCTTATCATATGTGGAGTATTTTTCTTTTGCCTCATTCAGCTTCTCACTGAAATATGCAATCGATCTGTCCTTTTGACTCAAGACCGCTCCTATGGCAAACCCGCTTGCATCACATTTTACCTGAAATGTCTTTTGAAAATCCGGCAACACCAGAATTGGTTGTTCTGTAATCTTCTGTTTCAACAAATTGAAACTCTTCTCAGTCTCCTCCGTCCAGTGAAAAGATTTATGTCTTTTCTTCACTGTTTCCATCATCGCTGCACTAATCCCACTAAAATTCCTGATGAAATTCCGGTAGAAACTAGCCAAACCATGAAAACTTCTCACCTCGAATACATTCCTCGGTGATGGCCAATTCTTGATCACTTCTACCTTATCTGGATCCATCTTCAATTCATTAGCCAAAATAACAAAACCCAAGTAAATGAGCTCTGTCTTCATAAATGAGGACTTCTTCATATTTATCAACATCTTCTCCTGCTGTAATCTCTTCATCACAATGGCTAAATGCTTCAGATGTTCAGCCTTCATTTTGTTGAAAACCAATATGTCATCCAGATACATGATGATGAATTTTCCGATGAAATCGTTCAGGACTTCATTCATCAATCTCATAAAGGTACTCGGTGCATTCGTCAAGCCAAATGGAATAACAAGCCATTCATACAAACCTTCATTTGTCTTGAATGTTGTTTTCCATTCATCACCTTCTCTCATGCGGATCTGGTGATATACACTCTTTAAATCAATTTTTGAAAAAAAAATTGCTCCACTTAAGCAATCCATCAGATCATCCATTCTTGGTAATGGGAATCTGTACCTGATGGTTATCTTGTTAATGGCTCTTGAATCAGTGCACATCCTCCAGCCTCCATCTTTCTTCGGACTAAGTATTATCGGAATAGCACACGGACTCAAGCTTTCCCTGACCAAACCTTTGTCCAACAAATCCTGGACTTGTCTTTTGACCTCTTCATTCTCCTGCGGCATCATCCTGTACGCGGCTTTGTTCGATAAACTGGCTCCTGGTATGAGATCAATATGATGACTCACACTCCTCATTGGTGGAAACTAATGAGGTATTTCGTCCACTACAATATCAGTGAATTCTTCCAGCAGTTCCTAAACTTCTTCTGGCAAATCATCCACTCTTGTGCTAGTCAGAACAATCTTCGATTTTCTGACCACAATGAACTGTGGATCCTCCTTATTGTTAACTTCGGTAAGAAGTTCCTTCCCACTCATGAGAAGTACTGTGTTTCTTACTTCCGGCTTCACCTCTTTATCCTCAATTGGATGCAACATATGGGTTCTTCCATTCTTCTCTAAAGTATATGTGTTCATCCTCCCATAATGAATCACATTTCTATCATATTGCCATGGTCTACCCAGCAATAGATGACAAACATCCATAGGAATAACATCACATAAAGTTTTATCATTATATCCTCCTATCTTGATGTCAACTACATGGATGATTTTAGGGGCTAAAATTCGTTGATGGGCTAATTTTCCATGGTTTTTTGAAAATGAGATTCGCTATTTTAAAAATGATTCACCCAAATTCTATAGGATAAAATTATTTTACCTTAAAAATCGCCAAAATTTTATAAAAACTATATAAATCCTTAAAAATTTGAATCTTTTTACAAAATATCGCCAAACATTTATAGTTGGCATATGAAAGATTAGTAAGATTTGCCAAGGTTTCTACATTTTAAAATAAATTTCCATCCCTAAAATCATCCCTGGTCAACTAAGCACTATTTAGTGACATTTACCTGATGTCCCTTCTGTAGCCATGAAACTTTGTATGGACTCGGGTGATCAGTCGTCTCCAGCTCCAGCTTCTCTACCATCTCGGTTGAAACGAGATTATCTGTGCTTCCACTATCCACAATGACCTTGCACACTCTATCCTTGGCCTTGCAAGTAGTCCTCAAAAGAATGTTCCTCTGCGTTGTATTCTCCATCTCCTTTTCTGGCATCAAAAGGACTTTCCGCATCACCAACGATCTTCCACCTTCAGCGTATTCTGCCTCAACATCTCCCCTCTGTGCCTCGGTGATGTGAGTCTCTCCAGTTTCTTTCTTTTTCTCTAGACACTCGAACGACCTGTGCCCATTCTTTCCACATGTGAAGCATGTGATTACTCTACCTCTTCCTCTTCCTCTACCTCTGGTATGAGGAAAACTATGATTATCATCATATCCTCCTCTCTGCTCAGTATGTTGTTCTCTTTTCTCAGCATATCACCCTCGTTGTGAATTTCCACCTCTCTCTGTACGAGTCTGAGGTTTCTTCCAGTCGTCCCTAGGCTTCTGGGTTCTCTCCTGGGAAACTAATTTGCCTCTAGGCTGACTCCTGCCTCGACCTCACTGAACTTTCTTACGGCTCAGCCTCTCTTCAACTTTCAAATCCATTTGATAAGCATCCTCCACCATTCGGATGGTTGCCATACTCATTTCATCCTGAATCTCATATCTCAGGCCATTCATATATCTAGCCACTTTTTGGCCATTTCTTTTGCGATGACCTGCCCTGATATTCAACCTATAAAATTCCTCAGTATAC
Organism: Picea engelmannii; assembly: GCA_009831015.1. Classification (NCBI taxonomy): domain Eukaryota; kingdom Viridiplantae; phylum Streptophyta; class Pinopsida; order Pinales; family Pinaceae; genus Picea; species Picea engelmannii. Next base: position 1,646,852 of record ML776740.1, read on the forward strand.
TCTTTTACTGTCATCAGCTTCTATCTCAGGTTCTGCATTCTCCTGAACAGACAAATTTGATAATCCCCGGGAATGAATTTTTCCTTCATCTTTGCAATCATCCTGTCCCAGCTTTTGATCTTTTGTTTGCCTTGGCAATGCCTGTCAGCTTGTAGTTCATCCCACCACAAGGCTGCATGTCCTTTTAATCTCATGACAGAATGTCTGACCTTCTTGTCCTCTTCAATATCTTCATAGTCGAAGTAAGTGTCTATAGCTCTAATCCAGTCTAGAAGCTCTTCCACATCCATATTTCTCTCATAAATTGGAATGTCCATTTTTACCTTTGTACTCATTCTTGCAACAACTTTAAGTAAGCGTTCACTTACTACATCTTCCGCAGGGATTTATTCTCCTCCATGTTTAGCATCATCTTCACTTTCGGACTCACTGATATCTCTTACATCAGCTTTGCGCCTTTCTCTTATCTCCGTGTACTCCATTCTGGCAGGAAGATTTCACATTTCTCTCTCCACGTCTGGATTCTGTACTTGCCTACCTCTTTCTCTAGACATTTCCCTTTCCTCCTCTGGGTCGAGTGATTGTCTACCCCTTCTCCTTGGTGGCATGGTGAATTCTCCTTATTCTCTGCTACAGAAAGTGTTATCCACATTTTTGGTTATCGGGATGATAACATGATCATGTCATGGTGATAGAAGATCAAACTCTTCATTAAGAACATTTTCCAGAAGAAGGTTACATTTATCATTTTCTCAAAATCATATTTTAAGAAAGGTACACAGG
>ML776740.1:1659228-1752068 GCA_009831015.1 Picea engelmannii
CTTCCTTATCATAAATAGCTTATACAATGTTCAAGAGATAACTCAAACCAATACAGATAGTCCTCCCCAAGAGATGCGCCACTCTTCTTCTCCTCTCTCCAACTGGTAATTGCAGCTTGCCTCATAAGAGAATGAGCAAGTGAATTGTGTGTTTGAAGTGAGGTGCTAGCCTCTTATTTATACAAGACTGGCATGTGTGAAAGGTCACAACTGGCAGGGCCGACCTCTCACTCTGGGTGGGTAAACCCACCTTTAATTAATTCTGGGTCTTCCATAATAACTGATGGGGCCAACTTCTTATTCTACCCTTTGTAATTGTCCAATAACCAATCCTCAAAAGGGGATTTGGTCCTTATACAATTACCGGCATGATTAATCCACAATGGGGATTAATATAGTGACAATAATAATAATAATAATAATAATGACATGATTAATCCGCAATGGGGATTTAATCCAATAATAATAAGAATGCTCTTCGTAGTTACATCATTTCAACACTCCCCCTTAACACGAAGGGTATTCTTCATCATCTTCAGGCGAGAGAGGTCTGCATCATCAGTGGCATCTGGAGGACAATATCATCAATATCATCTTGAAACATTGTCTAGCACATTTACAAGTCATCAAAAGTTTTCTTCATCAACAACATCATCATTCTTGAAGGAATGCTATCATCATCTGCATCAAATATGTATCAGTAAAAAGTATACCTCATCATAGCACTAGGTTGGCACATCACAGTACTACACTAGCTCAATGTCATAGTGGTTAACCTAGTAGTTCAGTGTCAGTCACATCTTGCTTTACGTATAACAACTAGGTCAGAAGAAAGTAATATCATCATCTCACTTTACATCTAACAACTAGGTCAGAAGAGAGGAATCACAACATTATGCTTTACGTCTAACAACTAGGTCAGAAGCATGACTCATATTTCTTTACGTCTAACAATGAGGTCAGGAGCAAGGAACACATCAACATCTCGCTTTACGTCTAACAACGAGGTTAGAAGCGAGGAATCATCTTACTTTACGTCTATCAACTAGGTCAGAAGAAAGGAATCAACGGCGTTATGCTTTATGTCTAACAACTAGGTCAGAAGCATAACTCATCTTGCTTTACATCTAACAATGAGGTCAGAAGTAAGGATCACACAGCATCATGCTTTACATCTAATAACGAGGTCAGAAGAATGACTCATCTTGCTTTACGTCTAACAACGAGGTCAGAAGAAAGGATCACACGGTGTCATTCTTTACGTCTAACAACGAGGTCAGAAGCATGACTCATCTTGCTTTACATCTAACAACGAGGTCAGAAACAAGGATCACATGGCATCATGATTTATGTCTAATAGCAAGGTCAGAAGCATGACTCATCTTGCTTTACGTCTAACAGCGAGGTCAAAAGCAAGGATCAAACGGTGTCATGCTTTACGTCTAATAGAGAGGTCAGAAGCATGACTCATCTTGCTTTATGTCTAACAATAAGGTCAGAAGTAAGGATCACATCTACTCCCCCTTTTAGGGAGGGTCCTTTCAGACAATACCAAGCTTATCTCGAAAGTGTTCAAACTTTACATGAGATAGAGGCTTAGTCAACACATCAGCAACCTGTTCATCTGTGCTAATGTACTGGAGCTTCAAGGCTCCTCTCTGTACCATGTCACGGATGAAATGATAGCATATCTCTATGTGCTTCGACCTATCGTGGAACACAAGATTCTCTATCATTTGAATACATCTTTGATTGTCACATATAATCGCGGTTGCTCTCATCTCCAAATCAAATAGGCCTGTCAGCAACTTTCGAAGCCATATAGCTTCGCAGCTAGAAGAACATGCGGCAATGTACTCTACTTCCACTGTGCTAAGAGAAATACTAGATTGCTTCCTACTCTGCCACGAGATCATAGCTGATCCCAAACTGAAATAGCATCTGGAAGTGATTTTTCTATCAGCAATGCTTCCTGCCCAATTTGCATCAGTATATCCACTCAGTGTAAAGTCATGATCTCCATCATAGCTGAGACCATAATCCATTGTATCTTTAAGGTACCTCATCACATGTTTTGCAGCCACTAGATGAACACGTCTGGGCTCTACCAGAAACTGACTCAAGGTGTTCACTGTAAAATAGATGTTTGGTCTGGTGTTCGTCAGGTACATCAGTGATCCAATAATATGTCTGTATAGAGTGGCATCTATCAAATCTGACGAAGTATCGTCCAGCAGCTTCAGCTTTCTTCCATGGGAGTATTCATGGACTTGCATTCTAGCATGTCAAATCTCTTTAAGATTTCGACCATGTACTTCCCTTGATTAAGGAAGATCCTTTCTAGACTCTGCCATACCTCAAGACCTAATAAGTAATGCGTTAGGCCAAGGTCTTTCATTTCAAATTCTGCGGCAAGTCTCTGTTTACATTCAGCGATGATCTTTTCTTCTCCAGTTAAGAATAAGTCATCCACATACAGTAGTAATATTACTGGTTCATTATCCATAATTTTGAAGTAGAGATTTGAGTCTGCTTTACTCTTAGTAAAGCCTAATATCGTCAAGAAACTGTCTATATGGCCATACCAAGCTCTGGGAGCTTGTTTCAATCCGTATAAGGCTTTCTTCAATTGGCTGACATGAGACTTCCTGTCTTCAACCTCAAATCCTTGGGGTTTCTCTATATACACTTCCTCTTCGATAACACCATTCAGGAAAGTTGTCTTCACATCCATCTAGTGCAGCTTCCATTTCATCTTGGTAGCAAGAGCTATAATGGTTATGATCAAAGTGTATCTGGTCACAGGAGCGAATGTCTCTTCATAGTCAATTCCTTCCTTTTGGGAAAATCCACGAGCGACAAATCTTGCTTTATATTTCTCAATACTTCCATCAGCAGCATGTTTTATCTTGAAGAGCCATTTTGATGATACCACATCCTTACTTTTTGGTCTAGGAACAATTTCCCATACATCATTCTTTATCATGGATTGGTATTCCTCTGTCATGGAATCTTCCCATTCCTTCTTCTGGATGGCCTCTTCAAAACACGTGGGTTCCTCATCAAGTAGATTTCACATCAAAGTCATGTAACTGGAGAATGGCTTTGGTCTCTTCACCTATCTCGTGGTTCCTTCTGGAACACCATACTTCTGTCCATCTTGAATAAGCTCTCTTGCCCAAGCAAGATTTCTTTTATGGGAGAAGGTCATTTGAGGAGGTTCTTGGAATTCTGTTATATCACGATCTTCAGGAGTCTCCTCATCAGGGGAAGCTATGACTTCCCTTACAGGTTCTGCAGTTATGGGAACTTCCTTCATGGATTCTGTCGTCTTGGGATTTACAGGTTCCTCTTCATGTACCTCTTCAAGCTGACATCTTCTCGATTTCTTAAGTGCAACTTCTTCATCAAAGGTCACTTCCCTGCTGATCTCAATATGGTAGTGACCAGGTATGTAGATTCTGAAGGCCTTGGATACCTCACAGTATCCCACAAATATTCCCTTCTTTCTAGAGTGTTCCATCTTGTTTATTTTCTCTTTCGGTATATGGATAAACACTGGACAGGAAAATATTTTTGAGATGGCTTACCTCTAGCTTATTTCCGATGAACATCTCTTCTGGTGTCTTGAGCCCAAGTGAACTATGGGGAAATCGGTTCTGCACATAAACAGATGGCATTGCTGCTTCTGCCCATAAGCACATAGGAAGATCTTGATCTTCATAGCTTCCAGCATGGTTCTGTTCTTCCATTCAACTACACCATTTTGTTGGAGATCTTGATCCCAACATCTTTGCAGATATTCACGAATTCTTTTGAGATATATTTTCCTCCATTATCTGACCTGAGTATCTTAATATTCCTTACAGAAGGGTTCTCTTATCAAGGATTTGAATTCCTTGATCTTGTTGAATACCTCAAATATATCCAAGGCTTTTACGAGAATAATCATTAATGAATGATACATAGTATACATACCCACTATTGGAGGATGATGGCATTGGGCCACATACATTTGAATGAATGAGTTCTAGGACTCCTTCTGCCTTGTTGTCCCTCTTCGGAAACGGGTTCTTGACGCTCTTCCCTTGTGCACATCCATTGCATACGCCTTCATGGTCACCTTTGAGTTCTGGTAAACCTGTGACAGCTTTGCATATGTATGGTAGCGCCTTGTAGTTGATGTGAGCTAATCTTCTAGAGTTCACATCGATTCTTCAATAGCATGGGTCATGGTAGCTTCTGAGTGACCCACCTTCTTTTTTTCCACTCGTGATTTCTTCATTTATGATTTCTTCTTTAGCACGTTTCCTTTTGCAACCTTCCCTATAACTTCCTCATGTGACCTGGAGCAAGGTCAACAAAACAACAAGAAAGAATAATATCCTTCTTGATAATATAGAGCAATAGCAGAAACAATCATCACAATAGCTCCTTTAGAGCTTATTACTTATAATTTAGCAAATATTAAAGGTAAGGAATACAATACAAAATGAGGTCAACACTCTCTTAGTGTTGTGACCAAGCATTCTTTCATGGCAATCTGAAACTAACACACGAGGTTTCTCCTAGAGGAGGTGTTAGTCATATTAGACAAAGAATTCTCACATGTTATCAAGTATAATACTTTACGATGATTGATATCTCAACTAAAGTCATCAGCTTTTCATGTGTACCTTTATATTGATTAATTAAACCTAGAGCCTTGTCCTCAAGAGTGAGTGCTTGCTTTTCATCCAGGTCTCCTTCACTCAAGTCATGAGTGCTTTATTTAACCTATCTGTTGTACTAAAACAATATGCTATCTTGAAAAAAGGTTAGGTTAGAGGATAATATCTATGATCAAATTTTAATCCTTCTAATGATTTGATCATAGCTTCAACATGCACCACTAATCAAGATAATTTCATAACAAATAGATGCATATTAGAATAATCACACCTGGGTTGCATCATTCCTCTGAATGTGTTGGATCTTGAGATCCTTCTGGATCTATGGAAAAAAGATCCCTTCTCCTGCAAATACTCTTTAGGGTTTAACCATTAACCATATGTGAGTACATACCTCGGATAACATTTGCAGGTAGTGGCTCCATCTGGTAGCAGCGGTAATCATTACCAAAAACTTCAAGAGTGATTGCAGCTAGTTCTACGGCTGCAACTGCAACTRGTACTACAACTGCAACTGGTTCTGAGACTGCAACTGCAACTTAGGGTTTTATGAGGAAACCCTAATTTTTCAAACTTCGAGTTTTGAAAATATGATCCAGGGGATAGATGTTGTAGTGTCCCCAAGGCCAAGCCCCGTTGTAAACCATGTTTTGAAAGGAATTGTAATTATGTTTTATAGGCTGGTGAGCCAAGTTATTATAAGCTGGAGACTTATGTGCTGTTAGGCCAGGGAGCCTAAGTGTTGAAGGCTAGTAGCCTGCTATTGTACTTGTATGTAAGTAGAACATTTAATAAAATATAAACACCACCAGGTGCAAACCAACCACGATGAATGAGTGAAGGGGGACTGAGCATCCACAGAGTGGGCAAGGGATTAGGGGCTGAAGGTGGGAAAAGGGGCTAAGTGTTGAGCCTAGGGGGCTTAAGACTTGGGATTAATATTTTAATATTATTCCAAAGAGATATGTGCATTACATGTTTTAACCTAAGTCTTTTTAGAAGGACATGTGATTTTCCAAATGGTGGGAAGCACGCACGCTGAAGGAGTGCATGCAGTTGCATGGGTGACAAGTGTCAACCCTGGTGCATGCAATAGAAGCCTGAGATGAGCCGTGTTGGGGGTTCCTCCTCCATTCGACTCACGGAATTCCAGAAGGGAATGGGTCTGACTCCTGCAGAAAAACCCTCATACATCCTCTAAACCAAAAAGGCATGTATCTGTGTTTGTTCCGGGATAGCCGATACATCCCCGGTCTGAACCGTCCGAACCTGCATTGACCCTTGCATGGATTGTCTATCACACATTCCCGACAATCAGAGCGTGAGTCTATCCTGGGTGGGGAGGATGGGAAATGGGGGGAAGACCTGCCATTCTGTCGGGAGAGAGAGTCTGTGTAAATCCCTGCGGAAATTGCTTCTCAGGAATTCCGAAAATCAACACCGTGAGACCTGGCTGCCATGGTTGAGCTTGTTCTGAGAGGTCTGAGTCTGTATTCCCAGTTGACTATGGTGGTCATGTAGATATGGATTGCACATGAATTGTTGTCCAGTGCAGGTGGTGATTGAACTTGTGTGTGACCTCTCTCTAGGTGAGGGAGGCGGATGTGGTTGGAAGAGGTTTCTTCCAGAGAGTGTCCAGCACCAGCTTCAGGCTCTGAGACTTTTTGATCTGGCCTGTTGCCGAGGCCCAGAGAGGGAGGTTAGCACCGATGGACTGTTCTTGTGAAGATGTATACTCCCGGGAAGAACAGGCATGTGGGGAATGAGATTCTGGTAGTAGTGGGTGTAAGATGGCATCTTGGGAAGAATCCTTCCAGATTCTAAGTGTTGTTTTCACTGTAACCTCAGCCTATCTAGGATTCCTTGCCTTGGGGTGGAGCTTAGTCCCAACTCGGGGGTGATCCACTGTTGAGATGATGAGAAGTGCGGTCTAAGGCTGGGTGGTTCATGGAAGGCCTGCACTTGGTTGGTGGATTCCACCATTGTTACAAGATAAGTGTCTAACTATGTTTTATCACATTTTATAAATATGTTTTGTATCTCTGTGTATTATAATGATCACACATTCTACTATGCATTTGGATTAATATATTTTCCATGGATTATTTATGTTAAAATGATTCTTATGCTTACTCTGAGCTTAAATGTATTTCATTGTGTAAATGCACGCGATTAACTATGAATGAGAATGTGTTATTCCGCATAGTAACACCTACACAGTAGCCAAGGTGTGCTACAGTTATTCTGAGTTAACTACCAAGTAGTCTTACAGTAACCCTGGGTAGTTGGGTGAAAGGGGTGTTACAAATTGGTATCAGAGTGAAGGTTTCGACACTGAGCCTATATGGGCCAGTGGAGCGGTCTTTGGATTGAGAATGTAAAGGGAAATTGGGTTTGGAGAACCAATTTTGGACCTTGGTTTGTTCCAGAGTGTCAAGTAGTTGCTTGACCGCGCTTACGAGCTCAGGAAGTATAGCGGCGAGTGAAACCGCAGATGGTGTGGTCTATGGCCACAGGGAGACAGGTCTCTACACCAATGGTGTTAGAACCTTAGGATCTGTTCGGGAGGGAAGGCGAGCCCTCGTGACTGTCGGATCTGGAAAAGTGTGCGTAGGAATTAAAATTCCTTTTTGAAATACATAGGAATGTGGAAATCGTGATATGCAAAATTCTGAATTGGTTAGGAACCGCCTGATCCATCAGATCTCGGCCATAAAACCTGTCAGCCATAGGATCTGTCAGGAGATGTTCAAAGGTTAAACCTCTGAGACTAGGGGTGAAAGTTTCGAAATAGATCTAGACCATCCAAAAAATGGAGGACACGTGTCGTGAGATTTTCCATTTCAGCAAATCGGGAATTGTGATATCAGAGTCATGAAGGAGGTCAGGAATTTTCATGGTAAAAGTCCTGGGAATGATCAAAACCATCCATCTTGAGGAGGACGCGTGGCAGCAATCGGCGCCATCGGGAAAGGACCGACAAGAAGTTGTTGATCAGTTTTTGGATCGTCAGGATATCGGGGATCCTAGTGACAAAGTGTTTATGCATTTTGGAATCGTGAACCATGAAACCCCGATAAGTGGGAGTCAACTGTCAGTAGATTAGAGAAGGAGGAAAGCTCTGTTATGTGGGGGGGCCAGCTGTCAGCCAGTTGGGATTCAGAGAATCGGGAATCGCGGGGACAAGAAGTCCATGCATTGTGAAACTCCAAACCCCAAAACCCCAACGAGAGGTTTGACTATGGTCACGGGGTATAGGTCACGTGGACCAGGAGCTAAGCCAGGAGGGTTAATGTGTGAAGGACGCGTCGGGATTCAGAGAATTGCAAATCCTGAGGACATGTGCATTTGGACATTGGGAAGTCCGAAACTCCGATAGGAGGTATGACTATGGTCATATAAGGGGAGGTCGTGTGAACCACGAGTCTATCTCGGAGGGTTCAATGGGAGTTCTCCAGTACCGAGACTCCGAAACCCTGAAACCCGAAGTTCTGAAACCCCGAAACCCGAAGTTCTGAAACCCTGAAGTGTCAAAAATGAAAGCTTCAAAAAAAAAAAAAAAACACGAATTTGCAGAGCCAAACAAGAAGCTCATAAAACTCATTTGGAATCTAAATGTCTTTTGTTCTTGTTGGTATTAGTTATAAATGATGAAGATTGTTCATGAAGTTTAATGGTCTGACAAACTTTGATTTAATTGCACAGAGAGTGCGTGTGCAAAGTTCAACGGAGGTCAGGACTCCAGTTAACCAACGCCGAGTATGGAGTGGGGAAAAGTGCAGATTAACCCTAAAATAGAAGACGAATGAGAAGGAAAGGATGTTAACCTGGGATTCGAAGGATCGAACTCCAATGGGCATGGAAAAGAGAAGGATAAGGAAGAACACATAATCAAAATCCTTGAAGGATTGCAAAGAGAGGCCAAGGCTCACCGAGATGATAGTTGAAAGCTCATGAAAGTCAGGGACCAGCAGGGTGCATTAAACTTAAAAAATTTTAAGAGTCTGGAAAGAATAGAGAAGAAACTCGAGAAAGGAAGAGACTCAAGTACGATGGAGAGTCACAGAACCCATGGGAGAAGAAGTAGGTTGAGGAGTGGTAGCCAACATCTTAGTCACTCCCAAAGGCATTCCGACAGTAAGACACACAGTAGTTCAAGCCCATCCCCTACCAGAAAACATCGAAAAACTGGAAGGGAGGAATTGAAAGGAGAGATGAACAAGATTAATCCTCCAACATTCGATGGAGAACATAAGAAGGAGGAAGATGTCGAGACATGGTTGTTGGGCATGAAGAAATACTTCCGATTGCAGAATTATTCTGCCCATACAGAAGGAAGAATCGCAATGTACCAACTGAAAGGGAAAGAATCCATGTGGTGGGATCAGTTTGTGCAGGTGAAGCACATCAGAGAGAAAGAGGTCACTTGGAAGGAATTTAAGAGGTATTTCGAGAAGAAATACCTGACTAAAAGATACTATGATAGAAAGATGAAGGAGTTCTTCGAACTCAAGTTGGGCAGTATGACCATTGATGAGTATGAACGAAGTTTTCTGGAACTATTGAAGTATGTTCCATTCATCAAAGATGAGGCTGTCAAGATTCAGAGGTATCTGAGTGGATTGTCACCTTCCATTGGTGACAAGATTCAATATGATGATCCTAAGACTATGGAAGAAAAAATAAGAAGGGCAAAATGCTTATACGAACAACAAAGAGAAAAGCCTACCTTTCGGAAGGCTTGGGATGACCAGAAGAGGTTTAAGAAAGAACAGAGGAAGAAGGGAGACAAGCCTTCCTTTTTCCGAAACAGTCGTCAGGGACAACCATCATTTAGAGAGCCGAGAAGGACTGAAGAGGGAGCACAAAGACAGAGATTGACGGCCATTCAATGTTGGGGCTGTCAAGGAAACCACAAGTACAGAGATTGTCCCCATAAAAATGGTAAGGCGAGAACTGTACATACTATTCAACAAGATGAAATAGTGGAGGATATGGGCAGCAGAATGCCAAGGATCTACGCAGCCCTGGAAAACAAGCAATAAGAATTTCAATCACACATGATTGAAGTGGAAGGTATGATTAACAACCAAGCCCTTGTTATTTTAATTGATTCAGGGGCTAGCCATAGTTACGTAGATCCTAGAGTGGTGGAAGGTTTGTATCTAACGAGGAGTAACCATGAGAAGTCTTGGTTAGTGCAGTTGGCCACAGGGACCAAGAGGAAGGTCACTGAATTGGTTAAGTCCTGTTCAGTGGACATGAAAGGAATGAGCACTATGGTTGAACTGAACATTTTTCCTTTAGGCTCATATGATTGCTTAATTGGGATGGACTAGTTGGACCAGCACCATTCCCTTCTAGATTGTCGTAACAAGAGGTTCACATGCCTAAACGAAGAGGGAAATCAGGTAACAGTCCAAGGAATTCCTAGAGCCGTGGCTGTGAGGGAAATCTCAGCCATGCAGCTGAAGAAATGTTACCGGAAAGGATGTCAATTATTTGCAGCTCGGGTGGAAGAAGCATCCCAAGATGTAGGATCGAATCTGGAAGACCATGAAGTACTCAAGGAGTTAAAGGATTTATTTCAGGAGGTACCTGGACTACCTCCGAGGAGGGACATCAATTTTTCTATAAATTTGATTCCTGGAACAGCTCCAGTTTCGAAATCTCCTTATAGAATGAGCACACCAGAGTTGAAAGAGTTGCAATTGCAGCGCGAAAAGCTACTAAAGAAAGGCTACATTCACCCCAGTGTGTCACCGTGGGGAGCCCCAGTCCTATTCGTGAAGAAGAAAGATGGGACGTTGAGGCTGTGCATTGATTTTCGACAGTTGAATAAGGTCACTGTCAAGAACATGTATCCTCTGCCAAGGATTGATGATCTTTTTGATCAGTTGAAGGATGCGAAAATATTTTTGAAAATAGATCTCAGATATGGATATCACCAACTGAGAATAAAGAATGAGTACATTGGCAAGACTACCTTTAGAACAAGGTATGGTCATTATGAGTTCACAGTGGTGTTGTTTGGATTGTCCAACGCGCCCACTGTTTTCATGTGCTTAATGAATGGAGTGTTCAGAAATTATTTGGACAAGTTTGTCATAGTCTTCTTGGATGACATTTTGGTGTACTCCAAGATAGAGGAAGAACATGAGCAATGCCTGAGAATGGTGTTGCAGGTGTTGAGAGAACACCAGTTGTACGCAAAACTGAGCAAGTGCTCATTTTACCAAAGGCAGATCCATTACTTGGGACATATTATATCTGAAGAAGGGATTGTTGTGGATACTGAAAAGGTACAAGCCATTCGAGAATGGCCAGCGCTGAGGAGTGTGGCAAAAGTTAGATCTTTTATGGGTCTAGTAGGCTACTATAGGAGGTTTATAGCCGTATTCTCAAGGATAAGCATGAGAATGTAATGGAATAAGCATGGCACAACTCACATAGGTCAAAATCCAATAGTGAATTTATTTCCCATATCAATTCCCAAAAATTGCATGTCCATATTGTAGTCCCAGAAAATTTGTCTTAATCACTAAACAACAACCACTATTTAAAATTGCGTTGGATGAATAACCTCTTATCATGCAAGATAGAGGATAATCCCAAAAAATAAGTTTGCTTCAAAAATAGAATAACAAAGGAACACTCCTATAGGAATCCTTGATAAAAAAAAAAATTACATAATGATATTGTTATATCAAACAAAAAAGAGAAATTACTAAGCTATGCAGCGCATAATCCATGATTTGTTCTCCTTGTGAATAACATCATAACTGTTGTTTTCCTAAAAATAATAAAACGAAATTTAATTTTAGATGACAATAAAAACTAATATTAACAAATATATTGGCTACAAAATGGTGAGATTATGTAGCTAGTCTTAAATTAACAACTAAATCAAAATAAAATCTATCTATTTTATTTTTACAACATAATTAAATCAAAGAGAATCAAAACATTGTTTTACTGTTTCAGAGATTAGACAATGAAGCATCTGAGAAGTTTGAGTTAATGATAGTGTTGAAATTTGTTACGTTCATGATAACCACATTACAAGCTCGTTTAAACCTTTTACGTTCCCATCCAGTGTTGGATCGAACTCATGCCTTTAATTCTTGATTTTCCCTTTCAAGCAAGGAGTTTCAAGTTGCCATATGGTTTAACTGTGCCTGGAGATATGGTATATCTCTGTAGTATCGTTCAACCCAGTTGAGACAATTTTCACAGTGCACATGTGTTATAGTAGGCAAAGGTTGAGTGTGTTTTGCAATGTGTTCTTTGGTCTTCTCTGTAGCTTGCCTCAAATAGTGGCTTATATCAATGAATCCTTCTTGATTTTTTAGGAACAGAGGTAGTTCAAAAACAAAATCGTATTGTATATCTTCAATACCAATTTCATTTCCGAGGCACTAGTTATCCACATCTTCTCGGGAAAGAAATTCATTGATATCATCATCGGACAAGTGATCCTCGACCTCGATCACTGGGATCGAGCTCAGATGATATTTTTGGCAATTTCTGAGATTTATGGATATTAACTTTCTTGGTCTCTTGTTTACAAAACTCAAATCTGAATTACCCTTCTCCTTCTGTTTGCAACCTCTCTTAACAATAGATTTGTTAATGAAACCCTGATTCGGCTCAATAGTAGGAGTGGAAGAAACCCTCTCCTTTAACACACCTATAACCTCCTCTAATGATTTTCTAGGCACAAAATCATATCGTGGCGTCTTTCCCAAAGGTTTATGAACAACAACATAATTTCTTTCTATGGTGGCATGGTCTTCATGTGAAACAATACCTTGATATTTGGTCCTAGGGTTACATGGACTAGGGTTTGTATTGAAAAGGAGAGGTGATTCTAATGTGTTCTTAGGTAGGGTGAAGTTGTTTCTACACGGGAAATCTTCCCAAGTATCCCCAATCTTAGCTAGATGCGACAACAACAAAATTCGAATAAACCCATGGTGAAAAAGTCTATACAAAGGTTTTAAACTCTATCTCTTATAACGCTTAGACATTTTATGCAGGCTCATAAATAGATAGAAAGTCATATTTAACTTGAACCCTAGAAAATCATCAATAGGCGAATGTGATACAAGGAAACTAATCCATATCTTCCCTCACAAGTTATAAACTCTTTAAGAATTAAAACGAGGTCGTGCCATCGGGGTTTTAAGAGAGTAATCGGTGTACCTTTAGGGAAACATTTTGATTTATTAGATACCATGAACAAACTCCAAGGCACGCCTTCTAATTTGGAATTTTTGAACCATCTTTCTCCTTCCTGTGATAGTCATGTAGCTCATGCTATGGAATACTCGGTCACTTCGAGTTGCAGATCCCCAATTTTAGCTTTAGAGCCATCAAACGATTGAGCGAATTCCTGTGCAACTGCTAGGTTATAACCCTCAAACTTTTAGATGAAAATGTCCCAACCATTTGCATGTATATTTCTTATGGCATCGCCATGGGCGAGGAGGGATTGCAATCCATTCAGTTCAATTCTTACTATGGGATCCATGGGAGTTATCACACAGACACAGTGAAGGAAAAGAGAGGTGGGTTTGTATTTCCAATACACAAACAGTAGGAAGAGGTCTGTAAAATCAACAGAGGCACGATACCTATGGACTTGGGAGGTTATCATACCTGGTAATTTGAGCTTTGAATGGGTAAGAACCAGAGGACGCATAGGCTTGTAAACCACTCTGCGCAATGAACACTAAACCCAAACCATTACCTCTTACCTATTCAGATAATGAATGTGAGTCTGAATCATGCAGGATAAAAGGATTGTTGGATAAATTTATATTTTTGACACACTAGTTCAGTGGGAGTTAACTGACTAGTTCTATTTTAGAATTTCTATTTTTACCATAACTATTATGCATGCATGCATTCCTAAGGAAAGCTAACTACTTGATTTCTTTTCTTAATTATGGAATGATTTTCCCTATATATTAGTGTATTCCACTCATTCATTGTATCATATTGATCAGATCTATGTATCAATCATCAGCTCATTGGAGTAGTGTGAATATATTTTCTCATTATTCCATATTGAATCTCTCTTCCTTTATTGATAATCTTTGTTTGTACTTGCTTTATCTAGATCTCATGTGTAGGTTTCCATGAAACACTAACATGGTATCAGAGCTATGTTTCTTGGAGCAATCCAGACAAGCCAAAGAATAAGGAAAATCGGGGTTTCGGCGAGCTAAATCCGTGGTTGTACCTTTTAGTAGTTATTCCTCCCAAAATATTATGTTTTTGAGGAAAGGACCCACAAGGAAAGTTAATTGGCTCATTTTGGAAGTGGGTTTTCAACCATTTGGCTAGATTCTTCACCATTTTCTCAAAAAGTAAGCCACAATATAGCCTCTTGAAACTGATACGAATCTATTGTCGTACCTTTCTACAGTGATTGCTCCCAAAAATATTAAGTTTTTGAGGAAACAACCCACGTGAGAAGTAAATCAACCTATTTTGGAAGTGGGTTGTCAACTGTTTGGAAAGATTCCTCATCGTTTGCTCAGAAAGTAAGCTGCAAGATCATCTCTTGAAACTGATACAAATTTTCACTTAAAGTGCCCTTTCTGTCGTGATTTCTTAATTTTTCACTTGCAGATTGAGAGTAAATTTTTACGGGTTATTAGAAACAACAGGAGAGATGGATATGACAACTATTATACAATCAAACTTGGTGGTAATACTCACACCATAAAATTATTTTGATTGGAATCCTCAAGCGACATTCCAACTCAAAAGAAAAGGACTATATAATTTGACGATGGCGACAGAAACAGAACCTACATCAATGATTGAGAAGATGAGAAGGGTGAACCGTAAGGATGAGGCCACATGACTACTTCTTGAGTTAATCTCTGCTAATTTGTGGTTTCATGTTGCCACATGAAAGACTCCAAATGATATCTGGACCACCTTGGAATGAATCTTTGGAAAGAAGGATGAGATACGAGGTCATATGCTTGAGGTAGAGTTGAATACCTTAGACCCTAAAAGTTTTGATAATATATAATATTTTTTACTAAATTTAAATCTTTGTTATTGAGCTTGGGTGAATTTGGTATTGATAAGTATACAAAAGATAAACAACTTATTCTAACAATCTTGGCCAAGCTAGGACCAGAATGCGATGTATATGTCTCCAATTTCCATTCTGGCAGATGTCTTTTTGGAACAAATTGGAAAATGACTATGTTCGCTCAGTTCATTGAGTCTCTTACACAAGAGAAGAAAAAAACTCATACACATGGGCCTCATGAAAGATCCCAAAGCACATGCACTCACCATGCATGATGGAAAAGGGTCATCCAAACAGAACGGGAAGGAGGGATATTCCAAACCCTTCAACAATTCTTCAGGTTCTAGAGACTCTTCAGATTCCAAGAAGAAGAAGAAGAAGGGAAAGCAGTGCACTTATTGCAATAAACTAAATCATGAAGAATCCACATGCATGAAGAAATAGATCGATCTTATGGCACAGGATCTTCAACAGAACAACCTTGGAAAATTCATTCCAGAGGGAGTCAAGAAGTAGAAGGAAGAAGATCCTGCTCCTAAGAAAGGTAATCATCATGCTCTGGTTGAAATTAATTCCTCATATGATTCATGGATTATAGATTCTGGTGCATCCCATCACATGGCAGTGAAAGAGGAAGTTTTCTCTTCTTTGAGTCCATGCTCAAGACCCCCTATTCTCATGGGGGATGACATTCTAGTAGCAGTAGCAGGAGAAGGGAGAGTGGAACTCCACAATGGTAGTTTTGAGAATGTTCTACATGTTCCAAATCTTTCTATGAATCTGCTATCAGTTTATAAGATCACTTAGAAAGGTAAAAAGGTTGAATTTACATCAAATTATGTTTTAGTAATTGACATGCATGACAATTCCATTATTTCAATTGGTGAGGTGGATCACAAGTCAAGGTTGTATAAATTCATTAAGTTTTTTTATGATGACTCCTTTATTATACTTACACATAAGGAGACTACTTTTCATGCAGCTCCAGTGCAACATGCATATACTCTTGTTCTTCCATCAGTTTTAGACATCAGAGATGATTCCATGCACTCATATTCTCTACATGGAAATAAGTAGGTAGTACAGGCAGATAAGAATCTAGTGTCAAAACTTTAGCAGATTCCAAAGAAGGCACATACCACACTTCAGGAAATAAGAAACTTTGCAGGGAATCCATTGGATTTGAGGATGACTCGATCTCATCATGAGGAGCCTTCTCATGTACTTTCATCTTCAGAACCTGCGATGCCCATGCATTGGTATATGGTTCAATCTACTAATCCACAGAACTACAATAGGGTTGTGGGAAGCCCATTATGGCAAGCAACCATGCAGAATGAGTATGAATCACTCCTACAGAACCAGACTTGGAATCTGGTTCCATGTCCACTAGAAAGGAATATTTTCAGGTGCATATGGGTCCACAGGATCAAGAGGTACAAGGCTCGACAGGTTGCCAAAGGACTTTATCAGATACATAAATATTTCTACATCTTCACGAAGACTTTTAGTGAGTAGAAGTTTCATACTTTGTGGGATTGTCTTATAGTGAAGAACACAGTTGTCTAACAACTGTTATTTTCTTCTTTTGATACATTATATTTTAGGGCCGGGGGGGGGGCTTTCCCACGTGGTTTTCCCTGTTTCCTCACTTTTATTTAGTGTTCATTAGTTTCATTGTACATGAGCAACTAAAATTTCCTAGTAGTCGAGAATCATTTTTTACTCCATAGTGATGTTCAGGGGGGTGTTGGAGAAATTTCGATTTTCGACACACTATTTCAATGGGAGTTAACTGACTAGTTCTATTTTTACCATCACTATTATGCATGCATGCATTCCTAAGGGAATCTAATTGTTTGATTCCTTTTCTAATTATGGAATGATTTTCCCTATATATGAGTGTATTCCACTCAATCATTGTATCATATTGATCATGATCTATGTATCAATCATCAGCTCATTGGAGTAGTGTGAATATATTTTCTCATTATTCCATATTGAATCTCTCTTCCTTTCTTGATAATCTTTGTTTGTACTTGCTTTATCTAGATCTCATGTGCAGGTTTCCATGAAACACTGACAAGGATGATGTCGAATTGCAAGTACATCAGTCCTGTACCAAGGTGATAGGATTGTGATACGAATGGTAAGAGAAAAATGCATATTCCATATTTTAACCCGAGGTTTTGCGCAATTAAACATATATCAAATGTAAAAATCACATAATCAAAAATAAAATCGACTCAGTCATATCTCTCAAATTGTATGAATCAAATGTTATGATAATGGACCAATGAATGAAAAACATAGTTTTACAAGCTTTTAATTTTATAAAAATATAGATGCCCTTTTGTCATAATCCCATAAAAGAAACAAAGAAATCACATAGTGTATGATGATCACTCAAGACAAAATTTTGTTCTAATTTCATGCTTTCAATCATGAAATTGAACAAAACAAATGATAGATTAAAACAAAAAACTCTCATACTCAGTTAGGCCAATGAATCTCCTCAAAACCAAAAGACAGAAAATTTAGTAAGTATAAGGAGGAGGCAGCTACAAAAAAAATTTATCCCTTGGTGGTGACATTTTATTATGATAAAATTTGACAAGAGTTGTTAGCTGCCAACAAGGAGCTAGAAAACACAAAGGGGCCAAGCCTTGAATAATTTTCACTACTACAAGAATTTGAAGATTTATTCCAAGAAATATCAGGGTTTCCACCAAAGAGGGAGATAAATTTCTCTATTGATTTAGTGCCAGGAGATGCCCCAGTATCAAAAACACCTTACATAATGAGTACACTAGAATTAAAATAATTACAAATGTAGTTGGAAGAATTGTTGAAGAAAGGGTACATACATCCAAGTGTTTCACCTTGGGGAGCACCAGTACCTTTTGTAAAAAAGAAGGATGGAACTTTGAAGTTGTGTATTGACTTTCGACAACTGAATAAATCCATTGTAAAGAACAAGTACCCTCTACCCAGAATCGATGACCTCTTTGATCAACTAAGAGGGGAAAATATATTTTCAAAGATAGACTTGAGATCAGGATACCATCAGGTAAGAATCAAGGAATAAGGCAACCTTTAGAACCAGGTATGGGAATTATGAATTTTAGTGGTGCCATTTGGATTGTCCAATGCACCAGCTGTCTTTATGTGCTTAATGAATGGAATTTTTAGAAATTACTTGGATAAGTTTGTCATACTAATCCTGGACGAAATACTTGTCTATTCTAATTCAGAGGAAGAGCATGAACATCAACTAATATTGGTATTGCAAGTGTTGAGCGAACATCAATTGTATGCCAAGCTTAGTAAGTCTTTTTTTTAACAAGAACAGATCCATTACTTGGGAAATATTATTTCAGAACAAGGTATAACAATGGATCCAAAGAATATTAAAGTCATTAGAGGATGGCCAACAACCAGGAATGTTGAAGTCATTAGATCTTTTATGGGGTTAGTTGGTTACTAGATAATATTTATAGCAGGGTTCTCCAAGATTTCTCATCCCATAACTTCTTTGCAAAATAAGGGAATTAAATTTGAATGGACATATGAGTGTGAAGAGAACTTTAATTTGTTGAAATAATTACTTACTAGTTCTGTTGTTTTAAAGATTTCTGACCCAAATGAAATTTTTGTGGTATGTACAGATGCATGCAAGGAAGGACTTGGTGGATTCCTCACTCAAAATGGACATGTCATTGGTTATGAGTCCAGAAAGATTAAAGAACATCAGAGGAACTATGCCACAAATGACTTGGAACTTAATTCCATTGTTCATGCATTGAATATGTGGATGAATCATCTCATGGGGAAGAGATTTGAATTTAGAACAGACCACAGTGCTCTGAAATATCTTTTTGAACAACCAACTTTGAATGCCAGGCAAATGAGATGGCTGGAATTTTTAAGTGAATATGATTTTGACATGAAGCAAATTAAAGGAAAATAAAATAAATTTGTTGATGTACTTAGTAGAAGAGTACATGTCATGCATGGTACAGTTGTTAGTATGCATCAGTCAGATTTAAAGAGCGGAATTTTAGATGTTGTCATTATGGATCAACATTAGCTACAAGTAAAAGAAAACTTATAGCAAGAAAAGGTACAACAGAAAATTAAAGAATGTGAGATGAGGGAAGATGGATTACTTATGCATAATAGAATTTATGTTCTTAGTTCCAGAGAACTTAGGAATTTGGTATTAAAGGAAATGCATAATGTTCCATATGTCATACATCTCGGTTACCAGAAAACAATTGCAATAGTAAGAAGCCAATTATTTTGGCTAGGAATGAAAAAAGATTTTGTTGATTACATTGCTAGATGTATGGAATGTCAGAGAGTGAAGGTTGAGAATAGGCACCCAATGGGTTTGCTACATCCATTACCAATTATAGAGAAGAAGTGATAAGTGGTAACGATTGATTTTATAACTAAATTTCCCAGGACAACAAGACAACATGATTCAATCATGGTCGTGGTTGATAAATAGTCAAAGGATGCTCATTTTGTTCCTGTAAAAATGACTCATACAATAGTTAATATTGCAGAAATTTACATGAGGGAGATTGCTAGGTTGCAAAGGATATCTAAGACAATTGTCTCAGACATAGATACAAAGTTTACTTCAAATTTCTGGAGGGGATTGTTTAAAGGATTTGGTACAAATCTGAACTTTAGCACAACATACCATCCACAATCAGATGGGAAGACAGAGAGAGTCAACTAAGTAATTGAAGACATGTTGAGAATGTATGTGATGGATAAGACATCTAAGTGGGAAGATTACTTACACTTGGTTGAGTTTTCCTATAATAATGTGTATCGAGATTTGTTGAAAATGAGCCAATTTAAAGTGTTGTATGGTAAAAAATGAAATACTCCAGTGATTTACGACAACCCAATAGATAGAGTGGTACTTGGGCCAAAATTGGTCAAGGATATGGCAGACTGGATGGTTAGAATTAAGAAGAATTTAAAGGTAGCTCAAGATAGCAGAAAATTTATGCAAATAAGAATATAACAGCTAGAGAATTTAAAGTGGGGGAGAATGTTCTTTTAAAGGTGAAGCCCAATAATAGATCTTTGAAGTTGGGTAGTTGTACAAATCTAGAAGCCAGATTATGTGGTCCATTTGAGATATTGGACAGAATAGGGTCAATTTCATACATGCTTGCATTTCCTTCTTCCATGAATGTGCATAATCTATTTCATATATCTTTGCTAAAAAAAAATATGTGCATGATCCTAAACATGTTATTAATTGGCATCTGATTCATATAGAGATAGAGGGAGACATTTGGGTCCATCCAATCTAAATATTGGACAGAAAATTCAAAATGCTCTGGAATCAAGTTATAGAGAAGGTAAAATTCCAGTGGACCTGCTACGGTCCTGAAGATGCTACTTGAGAGCATGAAGATTCCATGCAGGCATAGTACCCTCAATCTTTTGAATAAATTTTGAAATTTTGTTTCTATTTTGTATATGCACCGAGGACAATGCAAAAAATAAGGGAGAGGGGATGTAACACCCTGGGTTTTGAGCCCCATATTAAATAATGTATTTTTTTAATCCATGAAAGGACAAAGTGCCCAAACAATTGAAAGAGGTGAGTGTGCCTAGTAAATGTAATGTTTGATCATTATTAGTAATAAATACATCACTAGCTTCTTGATAGACAAGGATGAGAGTTACAGGGGGCTATGATTCCACAAGAGAGGGGGCTTGAGGGGATAAGTATTTATTTTATATTTTATTTACCCATTTTTGTTTTAATGGAGAATAACAGTTACATGATATTCTTGGGGGGGAGGCCAAGTGGTTCCTTAATTCCAAGAATTACATAAACCCATCTTTGGTCTGTTGTGGGGGTTGCTTCTTCTTCACTCATTCACTCATTCATTGTTCATTGTTCATTGTTTATTGTTCACACCTTTCACCCCGTTCTCTCTCCATTCACTCTTTCACCCACTTGTCTTTCCTCATTCATGTTTTTCTTGGGCATGGAAAACGAATTGTTGAAGAGGAGTTATGGTTTTATTGGTTGTAAAGACTATTGGTGTATTCCAACCATGAATTAAGGCTTGCATGTCTAAGATGATTTGGCACGTGTTCAATTTTTCTCACATATGAGAATCCTAAGAGTCCAAGCATGGAGATTCTAGAACAACTACACTAGATCCCAAGAAGGATATGGAAAACTTGAGAGACTACATGGCAGAGAAGGGGGTCCATTCTCTTGGGTTGTGTAGGATGGGTAGAAGAGAGCTGGTGTATTTTGGATTGTGTGGGTGAAGAAAATCATGTGAGAGATTGAGTGTTGGCTCGTTTGGGAAGTCAAGTGACACTCTAGAACCATCCTTGTGGATTTATAGCCTTGGCTTGTCGGTGATATTGTTGTTGAGATTTGGAACAACAATGTCTACAGTTGGGTGGAACATCCTTGGTCTACAGCCAGTTGGTGTTTTGTTTCATTAAAGATAATTAATCTCTATTATGGTTTTATTTACTTGTGTATTTATTCCATAGTGTATTTATTTATTTATGCATTTCATATCCATAGTATTCATGCTTTCTAGCTATTGTTGTGTACAACATATGGTTCATTTCTTTTATGTTGTAGCATGAATCTTGATCTATGCATGTGAATAATTCATGCATCTTTATTAATTAAAGTTTAGATCAGAATTCGAAAAAAGTCCAGAAGTGGGCTTGAAGTGGTGTAACCCGACCTAGGGGTGGTTGAGTACGTTACATGGAAACTTACTATTTTTAGCAGTTTTTCGGTTCCTAAACTTCCAGGACCATTTTGAGGGACTAACCTACACTTTTTCATGATCGCGAACCTCAATTACAACCCAAGACTATAATTGAGCCCCATAAATGAATATCCTCATAGATACCTTTCCAACGAGCTATTGTGCACCCCAAACGAAGATCGTATGCCAAAGTTATGCTCGCGGGAATTTGATACAACAAACTACCCAGAAAGGGGTCCACAAAACTGTTGGCTTTTCAGGGCATAACTTTGGCATACAATATATGTTTGGGGCACACAATAGGTTGGTGCAAAGGTATTGATGATGAGCTTCATTTTTGGGGCTCAACCAGAGCCCTTGGCTATTATTGAGGTGACTGATTGCGAAAAAATGACATTTAGGCCCTCAAAATAGTCATGGAAGTTTAGGAACTGAAAAACTACTAAAAATAGTAAGTTGCAAACAAACATTTTGAGCCAGTTGGAATAGGTGGGTGGCCACCGATATCCACCTAGATAAAAAAATTATGTTAAAAACCAAAGTACAATATCACCTACAAATGATGAAGAAATTAGGCATGCACGAAGATTGAAAAATGCCAACAGTTCCACTAATGTTGGAAATCAATATAATTGAATGTTACTCCAAGTTGTATGTTTTGGAATATTTTTCTCTGAAAATCATGGATTTTGTTTAATGTAATCTGTTAGGGACCTATAATCATAGGTAACTCGATTCTTCGACTGTTGATTTGGATTTCTCTTGTGATGACGAAGTCTGACTCGGTTGATCCCGTTTCTCCCCTCCATTCATTTCGCTCGATCCTCCATCACCCTGCTGCATCTTTCATCCACGTTGCACCCTCACTCCCTTGTCTTTTTATCCCGTTGAGTACGCCTCACCCGACGCTCATCCACACATAAACAAACTTAGGCTAAAACAAACAATAAACAATAGATTAATAACATTAGTAATAAAATTAGTATAACTAGTTTAATTAAAATATGTTAGACTAATTATTAATTAATTAATTAATAATTAAGTTAGTGGTTACATTAGTAATTAGGTTAGTGTTTATTAATTAGACATTAAATAAAACATATACATTAAAAACAAATAATAAAACAAAACAAGTTAAAATACATAATATAATAAAACAAATATAAATTAAAAAGAATAAAAAACGAAATATTAAATAAAACATAAAACAATTAAATAAAATAAAATAAACACATAAACAAACACATAATAAAACATTAAATATAAGAATTAAAAATATAAAATACAAAAAACATATAAAAACAAATAAAACAAATGGAAAATTAAAAAGAAGATGAAACAAAAATTAAAAAACATAAAAACTAACACTACCCTAAGTCTACCCATCCAAAGCTCACATATACATCATATCCCATTAAAATAAATCAACGGATATGAAATTTTCTGGACCCCCCCTCGCCATCTGAAGTTTAACGAGAGGGGGGTGTCTGAAATGGTTGTAGTCTATTACCACCCCCTAGACACTTGTCATCTCCATAGGCCAGCGGACCCCCCCCCCCCCCCCCAAACNCCCCCCCCCCCCCCCCCAAAACCACTTACCACCTCAGGGGGGGTCCAGAATACCACCTATCCCAAAAAAAACTGCTTTTCCCAAATTTCACCCATTTTTACTTGTTCAGCATGTCATCTTCCGAAGCTGATTTCGGGCGAATGAAAGTGAATTTTAAGAAACCGAGAGAGGGTTTTCTCCATAACAGGATGAAGAACAAAAACCTCTCTCATTTGTTGTACAGGTGCCATGATCAGGGATAATCGAAGACATCTTTGAGGCCCTTTTTTCCATTTTTTCATTTTTCTGTTACAGTCCTGCTTTTGCGGGAGCTGTTACGGCAAGCTGGAAGCGAATTTGGTGAAACTGAAGGAGGTTTCTTTCCAGAACATGCCCATATAAAACAAAATCCTTCATTTTTTTCCCAAGTGTTAGCGTTGAAGAGAAACAGATGTTTGTTCGGACCCCTTTTTTGCAGAAATTAGTCCCGCCTTTCATGGCGGACAGTTCTAGATTTTTGGGGATTTCTTGCTATTTTTGCCCAAGGTGGTTGAATTCGACCTCGGGAACCTGAGGAGAGTATTATTTATATATTATATGGAATCAAATGTGTAGATGAGTTAGGGGACCATGATTTAAATCTTGTATCAGAGCTCACAGAGCCATCTGTATTTTTCATCAATCAATAATACAGTCGCAGCGGTTACATGATTCCTATGTCAAATATATTGGTGAAGTGCTCCTCCTATAAAATTTTTTCTCTATTTCCATATGTTTTCTTTCCTTATTATCTGACAGAAGTTTATGAGCATAATTTGTTGAAAGATACACTCTGTTTCTGGCTGCGGATAATATTAATGTTTTCCTCTGATATTCAGTGGCAGAATTCTTCATTGCTTTGTTGCTAAATTGGTCATTTATTTTTCCTCCTATTTCATTTCATTTAATTTTACCAGATCCAATAATTTGCCTACCTTGCCCTGTAAATTTGTCTGTAGGATTTGTTTTTGACTAAATATTAGATTGTGACTCCATTTCCCAATGGCCCTTTCCTCCTGCTCCAACCAAACCAATTAAAAAATCCAAACTCTGAACCCATTAACTAGCCTAATATCTATTCAAACAAATCCATATCACACAGAGAGATCCCTCTTCGAGTCTTGGAGGGCTAGATCCAAGACTCGAAGTGGTTTTGATGTTTCCTCTGTGACTTCCATCACAGCCTTGGGAAAATTACAGAGTGCTAACATAATCGACATATTGTCCAAATTTCATAAGGATATGTGACCAATAAGTGTAACAATTACAAATTGGTTGCAATTTGATTATTGTACTAGACTAGTATGTCATGCTTTTTTGTATGACAATGGGTCTCTTATTTAGATATAATAAAATGGGTTTCTTATTTCATTACATTGTCGAATGTTGTAAGATGTTTTTTTCCTAAATAAATAATATGTGGATTATTTACATTGATACAAATAACATAGGCTTAATTGGTTGGATAACTTATTAATGCAATAACATAAATATATACAATATTATCATAAAAAAATATTTGATTTTGAAATAATTAATTGAAAATTTGTAAAAGAACAATGAATTAAATTATATACATATCATTTCATTATATTATTTTGAACTCAGTAGATCCATAATATAGACATTGGTGTTCTTTGAGTATTCATACACATTGGTACATATTAATTATAGTAACACGTCAACACGTAGTATTGAGAAAATGCACCATTTTGTAAATGATATAATGTACAATAATATTTATCGTTTCAAAATTGTATGGTGATAATGCTTGAAATATTAATCGGTGCACTAAAATTTTTATTGTAGTTGTGTGATATGTTTATTATACGCACCATATATCTAGCTATTATTTATGCATTGTTTCCTTTACTATATTATACACACTGGTGCATACTAAAAATAATGTTTCTGGCATATCGGTACATACTAATTAT
The DNA here is from genome assembly GCA_009831015.1 of Picea engelmannii. Lineage (NCBI taxonomy): Eukaryota > Viridiplantae > Streptophyta > Pinopsida > Pinales > Pinaceae > Picea > Picea engelmannii. The sequence goes on from ML776740.1 coordinate 1,684,263, forward strand.
AAAAGCATCGAGACACATTCTATATTAAATGCACTAGGACTCAAAATAACATTATTGCATTAGGGATAACTATAACTTACTTGCACAAGAACATACTAATCCTAAAGTGCATTGGTTTTATCTATAACCTGATCGCATCAGGGTGTACAAATACTAAATTGCATTAGTGTGTCATAAGAGAAGCATGTGGAACTGATGCGTAGAAATTATAAGAGCATCAATGCTCTGCATATGACAAAAAAAGGAAATATCTATGCATTTTTTATAAATCTACCATGGATTTTTTTTATTATATTTAGGTACAGGGCATTTTTATTATATTATTGTACTGGTGCCTTTTTTTATATGAACGTACTAGTGTGTGTCTTTCAATAATGCACTGGTTTGTAAAAACAAAAACGTCCTCTACAACCTCTATCCACCCAATTTGTTTTAGTTATATAGAACATCCTCTAAAACCTCTGTATCCAATAGAGAAGGTTGTATTGGAGGTTTTTTTGAAAATTTTACCAGATTTTGTTACACTGAAAACCTCCGCAAAAACCTCTACAAGAAGGTGTTCACCTTGTAGTTACCAAATGTGGGCATCACTAAATATGTGGTGGGTGTGCTAATGCTAGGTATACTCATATAAGGAAAGGAATTCATGCCCGACATCCCCCAAATGGAGAAACTTGATAAAATGGGAAAATATGGTGTAGGTCCAATGACACTAAGGGATGGAAAGGAGGAGATAACTAGGGTGCCTCATGCATTTCTTGTTGATAGGATTGAAGGATCAACCACACTAGATGAAACACTTTGGCTCGACATGATATGGGGATAACTAAACAGGTAAAAAGGATCATTGAAGTGTTCCATAACTTGGATGAGTACGAGGTCATTAGGACAAGTCAAAGGATGGTTAAAATGAGGTCGATGATGTTATTCAACCACTTCCACTTATATGAGCTCACTCTCCTTGGATATTCTATCAAACTCTCTAAAATATCTATCACCTACCGCTCTCCATTTAAGAAGTGGTTGTTCCTTCATTATAGGTGAAAGTCCTCATTGTTGATGGGTCCAGTGAAGTATTTATTCAACCATGATGAATAAAATGTGTTATAAATAAAACAACAATTAACCTATGGTTGGTGTAGACTCAGAACCAAATAGAACACCCCTAACAATTCTATGCTAACAATAGGAAAACCAATGGATGAAGGGGGATTTCAAAAACCAACCCTATGGGAGATGTCATTTCCCCAAAATATTGTCTAGTGAAGGTGTGAGGAATAGTTATGATAATCCACATTAAAAAACCCTTACCAGTGCAAGTACCCTTTATTAAGGAAGGAACCCTCAAGGGGAACTGAAAATGAGGCTCAATGTCTAGCCCAAGTATCACAATAAATTCCCACCCGCATTAACCCCTGTAGATACCTAGGAAGGACCACTATGGTTACTACCTCACAATTGGTGACCAGGAGAACCATCGAAGTTCCAACCATACATATGGGCATGGAATTAAGATCAAATTTTCAATGAGAGTTACCTCTTCGGGATGTATTTCACTTCTGAAACCCCCATACAGTTGAATAAATCTAGAAACATCCAAGAAAAGAAGAGAGCGGATATCACCCTAGTTTCCCCAATGTGTCTTCATGTTTAACTCCTATGTTAGAGGAGCTTCCTGGCACACATGTTGTGATAATGGATTTTCTATCTCACTAGTGACTTATAGTTTCAATTTAGGTGGCCTTGGAGAGGTTACTCTCCAATCCTACACCAATGCCCTAAAACCTAATCTATATTGGTTACTATAAAGAAAAAGAGTGTAATAATTTTCAGATTAAGCAATCTTTTTATGGTTGTTCTTTACTCAAGGGAGTTAAATGAAACTTCAGTTATGTTTTGACTCTTATCCAATCCAAATAAGAGAAAATGGGTGTGCAAAAGCAACAACTTTCACTTTTGATGAACTCTATATAAGGAAGGGAAGATAAGTTTTCTTTTCATCTTTTATAATCAAAGAGACAACCTCACAATCATGCAACAATTATGCAAGACAAGACAAATAAAAAAATAATATACTTAAACATGAAACCAACAATGCAATCGCTTTTCAAAGAACTCAAAATCTTTATGCTAGCAATTTTTTTGTTGTTCTTCTTGAAATGCATTGTTCTTTAATTTATGAAAATGGATGTGCAGATAAACCTAGAAAACAACAAGCAAAGGGCTATGTGATATTGGCAGTGATGCCACCAAGCACACTCCAATGTCTACACGGGATCAAAAACCCAAAATTTGAAAAGTGATCTAGTAATGGAACACCTTTGATGTAAGGTACCATATGTATTATAATAAGTAGAAACATAAATATTGCAAAAAATACCAGTGAAACAACAAAATATAGAGAATAACAACACTAACAATGATATATTTATTGACATAAATCAATTTGCACTTGCCTCTTTCACATGGAAACCTCTAGCAGAGTAGATCTCTATTACAATAAGTCCAAAGACAAGATTTTCGCATGCCTTCTACTCCTATTTATACTAGTTTTATATTCTAAAGAACATTCTAGAGGAAGATATTTCTATAGGCGGAATCTTCTATTAAGTATTCTTAGCTAGACTTGCTCACATTATTAAATAGGATTTATTAACTAATGTCATACTTTATTACATGGAAAATATATTATTCTACCTACATGAGGGGTTAGGGGGGTTAGGTCCCTAACATTCCCTACGCCTTGAAAAAAAACATTTCCCTCCAGGATTGATATGAGGAAATTGTTCTAGAATGGTATTCGGCTCCTAGGTGTCATCTTCTGGACAAGTATCCTTCCACTAAACTAACACTTATTTTATGGTGTGATGAAAGAGATGACGCTCATGCTAGTCCAAGATTACTTGTGGTTGTAACAAAATGGAACCTTCTTCATCCAAGTCAAGGATATTGGTTTTATTCTGGCACATAGTTCCAATCAATTTCTTTAAGAATGAGACATGAAAAAAGGATGGATCTTAGAGTGACCAGTCAGAGCTAACTGGTAGACTATGGGCCCTACTCACTTGAGAATTGTATAAGGACCACAAATTTTGGGGGATTTTTTTTTACAGTGTTTAGCTTTGAGTGAATTCTTCTTATAAGGATGCAAATGAAGAAACAATTGGTCCCCTTCAGTGAATTAACATTTTGAACAACCTTGATCTACTTGTTTCTTCATGTGATTCTGAGCTAGAACCAAATTTTCTTTAAGGGTACAAAGAATAGTCGCTTGACTTATAATATTATTGTCAACCTCCTGAACCTTGGTGACACCTGGCATGTCTGAGAGAACCAATAGTGGATTTTTCTCGTAGACTACTTCAAAGGGAGTCATGCGAGTGGTAGTATGGTAAAATGTGTTTTACCACCATTCATCTAGGGGTAACCACTGAGTCCATTGATTTTTTCTATCATATGCAAAACAACACAAATATGTTTCCAAACACTTGTTGATAGCTTCAGTTTTTCCATCAATCTCGTGATGATAGGTGGTGTTGAGATGCAATTGGATTCCCTAGATCGTAAAATATTCTTGCCAAAAAAATTTGGTGAAATTTAGATTACGATCAGAGGTAATATAATGGGGCATACCATGGAGTTTGAATATATTATCCATAAAAATTTGATCCATTGTCGATGCATTGAACAGGTGTTGAAGAGCACAAAAATGAGAATATTTGGAAAGATGATATACTACCACCATGATGACTAACTTGTTTCCTTATTTAGGTAGGCCAATAATGAAATCCATAGAAATATCTCTCAAAATAGTAGGTGGAATGGGGAGTGGTTGGAGTGTGCCTAGAGCTTTGGCTATTTCACCGTTATTGCATTCACGGGTATCAAATTCATCCACAAATATGTAGATGTCTTGTTTCATACTATTGCAAAAAAAAAAAAACATTTGACCCATTCATAGGTTTTGGTAATCCCTTAATGCCCATGTAACACACTCGACCCCTTAGGTATCCATTAGAGGGATAGGGTATAAAAATTTCACTTTTACTCAAAGATCTCAGATCCTCTTCCCAATATCTCCATCTTCCTCTACTTGTCAAGATATTTTCAACAACTGTCATCGTTCTCAAATCCGAGATCTAGATTGGAAGTTATGCCCTCATTTAACGTACATGTTTACAGGATTTCAGCATTCATTGGTTTGACATTGAATTCCATTTTCTCTAATTTCATATCCTCCGAAGTCCAAAACCTCAAAGTCCTATCATGTGGTTCTAGCCTTCATCCTTTTTGACTTATTCAATACACCACCCCCAAACCTCCGGAGATCTGAAACCCTGGACTCCCGAAGGGTCCAGACTTACATGCAGTGGCATGATAAATGTAGATGAAGGGGTAGGTAGATCCGGGCCTTCGACCAATTTACACCAGCATTCCAACATTCCATGTTCCCTGAAGTCCTGAAATCTTGGTGTCCTGAGTACTCCAATAGCGTTTTGTCCAAGTGAGCATGTGCCAAAGGGATGACAAGCGACAAAGGGCATAGATGACACATGGCCCCATCAATGGGTGACATGTGTTATGTTCTAATGGAAATATAAGATATGTAAAAAGCATGAATCAAGGTGACACGTGGCATGTCGAACATGGGTCCACGTCACCCTAGGTGACATCAGCATGCCATGTTACTCCAGACTTACATCCTTTGGGATTCTCTATCTTCTCCTTCCTACGAAATTTCCTAGAGATTTGAAGCCCAAACTCCCACCAGCAACCTCCCAATGCCCCTTCTATCCCATGGTCGATATGGGTCCATGTAGATACATAGATTTATGGCCTCTGCTGCTTCGCGACTTCGACGTTCGGGGGATCCTCTGTGTAATTTCCTCTTTAATCCCAAAACGGTCAGTGTCAGGCTGACCATTTTCTAGATCCAATGGTTAGGAGGGATATCAAAGAATCCTCAGATCTACGGTTCTTATCACTTCATGAGTTCAGAATTCGGGGGTTCCACCCGCTTAACACTCCTTTTCACTCGGAGTGATCAACATTGGACTGACCACTATGTAGATTCAATGGTCAAGGAATATCCCGAATGTCCTTGGATCTATGGTTCTTGTCATTTCATGACTGAGAAGTAGATCATGGTTTAATGATGGGTCAGATCCCACGGTCACAGTTAAGGAAACCACCAGATGTTGGTCAGCCTCGTTGATAACTGCACCAAAAGGTTTCCTTCGGTTGATTTCAAAGGTTGTAAAGTCATAGAATCCCAAATATTTAAACTCCCAAAGTTCTGAAGACAAAATATCTTAGATCCTTTCAGACCTAGTGAAGAGTCCCAAGGTCCTAGTCATATGGATCCTATGACAAGTCTCTGGGTTGCATGCTCAACACTTAATCGTGATTTGGTTAGGGTCCTGCATATGAGCCCTTGGTCACACCGACAAAGGGCTTGAAGGAGGCACCCTCCTTCCACATATTTTGAATTTAGTGACCTGTGAAGGTAAATTAGAGGGGTCGACATGATTGAGGTGTTCCAGCGTAGTATTCCCCAACTTTTACATTACCAAATCATTCCTTGCAAAAATTTCCCTTAAGTATTTTCCAATCAGTACAGAAACAGTAAACTTATTCCTAAATTTATTTGAAGACCCATGTTACACATTATTTTCTTCACTCCTATGACTATTAATGATATAAACCTATCCTTTGTTTTTAGAAGGATCAGTGGCCCGAATTCTTGAAGAAATAAGGGAGAATAACTTTGCCTGAGAGAAGAAGTTGTCTTTTCCTTTTGTAAAAATCCTATTAAGGAGGATCTCCACAACCTACCTAATGTTAGGGGTGATATGATCCCAGATTGTATCTTTTTGTACTAAACTTGGCCTGCGATGTCGTCGCACTCTGCTTAGTTATAGGGGTGTGGTGATTTTCATACGTGGAAAAATCGAGCACCTTCTTGATGCTTCTAGAAGGAGAAGCTTCTCTGATGAGCTGGCCTCCGATCGGTTTGGATCTTACTCGCTTTTCTGATTTAGTGGGATCATCCTAACCTCCTCACCTTATCCTCTTCAGCTTATAAAAGGAGAGGATCTCTCATGGAGAAAGTTGGATTGGAAAATTGGCTTGAGATTGTTAGCTTGGATGTAGTTGGCTAGATTTTGGTGTGAGCTTGAGTAATTTTTGTAAGTTTGAGATTTGCTTTGTCAAGATAGATTATTGATCTCAAAATATGTGGAGAAAGAAGTGTGTGGGAAGAAAGGAATTTTTGGAAGGGACCTTACAACATCAAGGCATTGGTTGTATTATCCTTTTCATGTCTTTAATGCAGTGATATATTCATTTCCCATAAAATTGTCTTTATTTTATTGTATGACTCCTTGATCACATACATAGGTTTTGTTGAGTATAAATTGTTGCTTTCAATTCGTTGGCTTGTGTATTTTTACAGGTTCAACATCCCATAAGCCTTGGAATGGAGCAAGGATGACAATGGCAAGAGGAAACGCCATTTAAAAGGTATGTTGTCTATCTCTTGTTAATTAGTAAACTCAATAATTAGATCCCAGGGAAAGTTTTATATTATGTCTTGTTTTGTTTTAGTTTCGGGGTGAAACTAGGGATATATGTTTGTGTCCACACTTTTCAATTAGTCCAATAACAAAATGACTTCCCTAAATAGTTCACACATGCATTCAGTATCGTCCCTTCTACAAGTCAAATATGTGGCGTTGTCTCCCATGCCTTCAGCTGCCAATGTAGATTAGCCTCTCACTGTAAGTTCAATCTCTTATGACTTGAATCCGATAGTTGACATGGTGATCTCTTAAATAGGTCCATTAGAGCTGGAACTCTTTACCCCTGTCACAGCCCTCGACATGCCTTCCTTCCATAGTATATTTCTTCCATCAAGTGAATATCTCATGGAAGCCATGACTGAGTTTTGTCCCTTGACATGGTGTCCTTCCGGAGCTTTGTCCTCTTGGAAGCCATGATCAAGAAGAGATATTTGAGAATGGTTTTCTGATTTCAAGATCATTAAAAATTGAAACCATCGTTGAGCATGGTTTTCTGATTTCAATATCATTAAAAAATGAAACCAGATTTGAGCATGGTTTTCTGATTTCAAGATCATTAAAAAATGAAACCAACTTTGAGCACGGTTTTCTGATTTCAAGATCATTAAAAAATAAAACCATCCTTGAGCATGGTTTTCTGATTTCAAGCTCATTAAAAAATGAAACCAGCTTTGAGTATGGTTTTCTGCTTTCAATCTCATTAAAAAATGAAACCAACTTTGAGCATGGTTTTTTGATTTCAAGCTCATTAAAAAATGAAACCATCTTTGAGCATGGTTTTTTGATTTCAAGATCGTTAAAAAATGAAACCAGCTACAAACATAGTTCCCATTTCTGTGTCAAGCTAGTTAAAAAATGAAATAGAGATCTGGGGATTGAACCTGGATTCTCGAGCATATTTCACGTTCCTGTTTCAAGATCGTTAAAAAATGAAATAGTTTTTCCCCTCTTCGGTTGAGTCAAGTACTTCGTTACGTTAGTATTTGAAGATTCATTTCATTTGCCTATGCTGTCGGATGCAACGAAGCTTGGGGGGCAATGATTTCAACCTCTAGTCTTCATGTTGAAGTTAAAGCCAATAGTTTCTTAAGATGGGGGCTAAGTACCAACCATCCCTGTGTTATTCATTGGGAATTTGCAAGCATAGTTTTCTCTGGTTCAAGCTTGCGTAAAAATGAAACCACCTACCTCAAGCATAGTTTTATATGGTTCAAGCTTGTGTAAAAATGAAACCACCTACCTCAAGCATAGTTTTCTCTAGTTCAAGCTTGTGTAAAAATGAAACCAGGTGCAAGCATAGTTTTGTTTAGTTTTAAGCTTGTGTAAAAATAAAATCTATCCCAAGCACAGTTTTGTTTTGTTTTAACCTTGCGTAAAAATGAAAACCATATCGAGCTTAGTCTTTGTTATTTCTCATGCTTGTAAATACCTGAGAATGTAACTGAGTAAAATTTTATAACTTTTTCAGACTAGTAAAGGTTATACAAAAAATCAACCCCCCGGAGTTCCCTTTAAGCTCTTTTTAGACTCTCTAAACACGAAAAGATTGTTGAGTGATATTATTCTTTTACCACTCGTTAAAGTATTTGAAGAAAACATTTGTTGAATGGTAGATTATCTCTTTTTCGGTCTCACCAGACTATTTTACCAAAAAAGACCTTTTGGAGTTTTATTTAATTGTTTTTCAGACTCTCTAAACATGAAAATCCCCTGAGTTTTCTTTATTTGGACTCGTAAAACAAACATTGAAAGGCCCATATGGGACCGAACCACTCCTTCTTAGGGTTCATTAAATATGCTCTGAAGGACTTGTTATCCCCGATATCTAGGGATGACTAGGAGATCATGTCTCGAGGCCCACATGGTCCTAGACATGGAGTACCGAGAGTAGGAGTGACTTGAGCATGGCCCTGGAGGGCCCATCTTTCTTCTTCTCAGCCAGACTTGTCCTGTCAGCAGTAGCAGCTCCCATCACTACCGGCCTGGGCTTGCATCAGAGAGGGATTTTGCTCCATGAGGTAATTCGTCTAAGGTATCATGGTATGTGTCATATTTGATCATTATAACCTTCTTATATATGCATTAGGTTCCTTTCATTTCAGATGAATTCTTGGATCTTACACTAATCCACTTGACCATTGTTGGGGTGGTTGATGGGGCAACTTAGCAAGCCGCTATTCATGGGTTTTGGTTAGCCACCAAGGGGGATTTGCAGAGCCATCGTCCGCTCCCATCATCTTATCACTTTTTCATCTTATACCCCGCTCATTCATCCCATTCCCCTAATCTGGCCATTAGGATGACCTTCCAGGGTACATCTTGTCTTGTGGGAAGAAGGGGCTAAAGGCCCAGGGGGTAAAAGCAACTAGTAAAAGATAAAATCCATAGGAAATGAAAACCTAGAGATGCTTCGCCCAGGGGATCCCTGAGAAGGCAATAAAAAGCCTCTCGATAAGAAACTAAGGGACCCTAAGAAAATGATAAAATCAATAAATGCAATACCTAACCAAGAGGATGGGAGGTCTCATCATGAGCCGGCCCATTATGTTCATAGGTATTTAGCAATATAAAATTTCCACCATCTGGTCACCAAACCAGGGCAGTGACCTTTGGTTGCATGGCCAAAGGAAAGGGGGTCTCATCACGAGCCAACATTCTCATTTCTGCAAAGATACTAGTGGGTAACGCTGTCAGCTCTGGCCACCAATCCAAGGCAGTGTCCTCTTCGTCAGACCTTATAGTAAAAAATCAAAAAAAGAAATATAAGGAAAAAAGGGGCTTGGAAAAAATGCATCCATAACGGGTACATCTCGCCTCCTACAAAGGCACCCACAGACAACACCAACCCTTGGTCTTACTATGATTGGACATCCCTAAAACCATATCATCTCATTACACATGGCTTAAATGATCCTTTGAGGAAAATTTTCATCCCCTGTGGGTATTATCCCAATAGGTTGTCTTGTTGGTTTCCTTAGCCTTGTATAGTAGATCTGTGTAATGTCTTTGAGCTCTTAGATGATGTGATAGGGATTTCATGCATATGTTTGATAATTTTAATGATGAGATATGATTTACATTGCTATGATGTCTAGGACTGATGAGCCCATGAAGGGCGTAGTCTTTGATGTGCAGGACCATGCCCGGCGGACAGGTACTAGAGGATCGGTGCACATGGGGAGATGATTAGCTCGGACCTCCATGGGGCTAAAGAGCCCATCAGATGGTTGCTAGGATTGCAGAGGTAGGACAGAGTTGTGATGAGCCCTTGCACAGAGAAGAAGGATGCCCTCATCAGGACGCTTTGGCAGAGATTGACCTATGGGGGATCAACCCCTGCAAGTGGTATGATGGCTTTGATGGGCAGGACGCCACCAGGACAGACTAGACGTTTCCTGGAGGATGTGGCAGCATGTTTGGACCTTGTGGCATGTGTGGAAACTTGCAGGAGGCCCAGAGGGGCCAACGTTTTGCTCCTTGGATGTTGATTGTGCCCAAAAAGGGCCAACGTTTTGCTCCTTGGATGTTGATTGTGCCCAAAAAGGGCCAACGTCTTCCCCAGAGGGGCTTGACGTCTCCCATTTTAGCTCTATTATGACATTTTTACCATTTTAAGTGACAAATAATGAAATATTGTAATGTCAGCCTTGTCGGCTGTTTTTAATGACCTAATTGTTAATTAAAGGTCATAGAGATGATATAAATTGAGGATGTTTTACCCTCATTTGGACATAACATAACTTACTCTCTTGTGAGAGACTTGCTCTTAGCTCTTGTCTTGGTTATTTTTGGTCTTTTGGAGTGAGGCACTACACTTGGAGGATTATCTTTGGCATGTGCATGGTGCTTTTTATCATTGGAAGGTGTTACAACTAGGGTTTGATTATGCTCTTCATGACTTTGTAAGTACATTTTGCATGCAAAACTTCTTTGTTGAATGGTTGTAGGTAGAATTGCTTACTTGTATTGTTACATTGTTATTATTTGCTTAATCACTAAAACCCTAGGGAGCCAACACACAAGTAGGTTGTGGCTTCATGTCCTCATGATAAAAGCTTGATAGCCATTGATTAGAGAAGGTTTAGCATAGCCATAGCTACACTAGCCATTCTCTTTTCCTGAGTTAGCTTTGAACATAAGAAAGAAGGCGTCCTAGGCCTAATTTATTTTACACCTAGGGTTTGCTTCTAGGGTTTGAAAAGCCTTGTCCCTAAGAAACACTTTTCAGCCATAGATTTGTGTTTATTAGCTAGCTGTTTTGCCAAAGAGTCTTGAGGAAAGAGGGAGGAGCATGAGGCCTAGATTTAGCTACACCGGAATGAGCCTCCTCCCCTTAGGGTTTTGATTTGGTGGCCCTGCCATTTCAGCACCATTAAACCTAACACTCTTGTCCTTAGGTTTAAATCCCTCCAAGCCATTAGTCTTGCTCCATTTGACTCCATTAACCCAAGGCACTAGTCTAGAAGTACAACGTTGATCTTTTTGTGCTTAAACAACTCTTTCAAACTCTTTTTTATTTGAAACCCTAACTAACCCTAGTAAATCTACTAACCCTAACCCTAGGATGACGTCTTAGCCTTTTAAAACTCTTGTTTGCTCCAAAAGTTGCGGCTAGGTCATCCCTTGATAGCCATAGAGGTATTAAATATTTTCATTGGTTAAATTTTCAAAACGTTTACCTCTTTGCCTCTCAAACTAACCTAAATTTAGGGCTGACATCATAGTGACAGCAGCAACATTAAAGGTGACGTCACACTTCTTTTGATCTTTGCTTGGCTTAAAACGTTTTGATATTTTTCACCTTGTTTAATAGACTTTGAGTTGTTGATTATTCTCATAAGCTTAGTTGAAAAAATGTCCTTCTCATTGTCTCTAAATTTGACCTAGTACTAGGGCTGACATCACCTTAATCCTATAATAGTGACGTAGCAACAATATTTATATGAGCAGTTTTGCATTGTGATAGTACAAAGATTTGATTTTACACATTGAATTCCTATATCTATTGTGTATTTATTGAAGAAGTGACATTAATATAAGCTTTTATTGAAATCATTGACTTCGTCAATAATTACTCTCATTAAGGCTCATATATATAAAAGATAGTCATTAATATTGTGAAGTACTAACCACTGCAGCACATTTTCTAGCTTCATTTGTCTTGTCTCACAAACAGGTGCCATCTAGTGAAATATATTCTTCTTTTTTACTATCATATTGGCAGTAATCTGTGAAGGGAAGCTTATCCTTAACCTTTGCATTAAACCTTGATCCTTCTCCTTCAGAAACCCTGATTACTAGGGATGTCTCCCTTGGGATTAGCCACCCTAAATAGAAAGAGGTCCACATCGAGGTGACAGTGGGTGGGGAAGCTCTTGTTACGCCAGTTTGAAGCCTTGACTCAAGCTACCTAAACCCTTCCTACAAACTATGCGATAACATTTTGGCATTGTTGCCGGGGAACACTGAGTCTACCTTCCTCAACGACATACCTTTGATGAGCCTTGTTTCAGAAACCTTTCTTGTAAGGCTTACCTGGCGACTCCACTACCTTTTCCCCCTATTTCTTTGGTAGTTTCAAGAAAACTATATGGCGACTCCACAAACCATAAGGAGGTAGAATAGCCCTCCTCTAACTTTTAGAAGGAATCCTCCTGCTAACTCACCTATTGTCAAGTCACTTTTTGGAAAGAGACTTCCTTTAAACATGTCTACCACAACCTCCACTACTACAAACCCAGTCAATAATCAAAGACAATGGTCATATAACTTGTTCAAGCCCTTAGACATGTCAGCCATACCTGGATACCCTAGGCAAATGCCACCCAAGTATGAAAAGTGGTTGCCTAAGTTTACCGGCATTGATGCCATCGACGTCGAAGAACACATGAGTAGTTTCTGGGCATTTTTTCAGCTTCACCCTATTGCTGATGATGCTGAACTGTTGTAAGGGACCTTACAACATCAAGGAATTAGTTTTATTATCCTTTTCATATCTTTAATAGAGTGATATATTTATTTCCCATAAAATTTTCTTTATTTTATTGTATGCCTCCTTGATCACATACATAGGTTTTGTTGAGTATACATTGTTTCTTTCACTTCGTTGGATTGTGTATTTTTACAAGTTGAGAATCCCATAAGCCTTGGAACGGAGCGGGGATGACAATGACAAGAGGAAACGACATTTAAAAGGTATGTTGTCTATCTCTTGTTAATTAGTAAACTCAATAATTAGATCTTAGGGAAAGTTTTATATTATGTCTTGTTTTGTTCTAGTTTCGGGGTGAAACTAGGGAGATCAGTTTGTGTCCACACTTACCGATTAGTCCGATAACAACTCATATATAATAATTCTCATACTTATATGAAGAGGAAAATATAAACCATTCAAATGCATGGTTTTACAGAAGAACCATAATAATTTCTAACATTAATAACACAATGCAAATTTTAGTCATGGACATAGACATCCAACCATCATTTCAATCCTAGTACATAGGGTATAATAATACTTATCAAGAAACTAGATAGTGAAGAAACTACTGAGAGGGGTGCTCATTTCCACTCCCTATCTAGATCATGATTCTATGAGAGAGACACTTCCTTCTTGTTTAGTGACAGTCGGGGATGGAGGCCACTCTCCCCCTCCCACGAAAACTTGGAAAAATAGTTTTCTCTGCACCAAGTAATGGGGCCTGCAATGACTACTTTCTCAGTCACTTGTATTCTCTACAACCCCATTTATTATCTTTTTCTGAAAACGCTGTCAGTAACTTCCTGCACCCAGAGAAATCTTGTTTTTCAGTTCTCTTCATAACTTAAGAGATGCATGCACTCTTCTCATTCAGGAATAATTGTCTCTTGACTCATCTTCTTCGCAGAAAATCACCTATGCCCACATATTCCCTTATTTTATTTCCTTCCTCGGTAAGATTACATGGGTCCAAATCCCCATTTCATGGTCAAATGGGAAATATTTTCAAATGGGTACTCTTCCCATCTCTTCATTGACTCTTGAGGAGGAATTCCCAACTACCAACCTGACTAATAATTTATTTCTATGTTAGAGGACTGTTTTGGGTCTGAACAATTTAAATCTAGTAAGGTATTGGTCTGGTGGGGGTCATCTCAACCAATGTTGGTTCCCCTCACCATCTCTCTCATGCATCATGATCTACCTTGGAAAACCCCTTTAGTAGTTATGCAACACTATCCATTTTATTTGATAACATAAATACATACATTACCTTTTATAAAAAAAAAGGTTCATCAATTCCAACATCCACACATATTTAGTCTTCCCATAGTCTTTTGGAAAGTTATAGTTATATTTACAAGTTGGGGGAAACAAGGGTGTTATAATCCCCTCCCCCTTAAAGGAACATCGTCCTCGATGGTATACCTTCCAATGTTCTCTGTATGTACAAAAGTAAAAAAAAATGGGTATGCTCATTTCATGGCATCCTCCATTTCTAGTGCAGCTTCATCAAGTCCAAAGTGTTTCCACTACAACTTGACATGTGCAATGGTTCTGTTCCTAAGTGGGATTTCCTTCCTGTCTATTATTCATTGTGTCTTTGGTAGGAATTCTCCCTCTGGTTCCTCCTAAATCACAGACCAATCAATTATATGATTAGAATCATGTACATATTTCTTCAGTAACGAAACGTGGAAAAAAGTATGTGCCTTCAATGTGGGAGGAAGTGCTAGTAAATATTCTATAGGTCCCACTGTATCCAAAATTTCAAAGGGTCCAAAATACTTAGGTGTCATATTGGCATAGGCTCCCATTCTCAAGGATTTTATTCTAGGTCTAAATCAGAAATACACATGATCCCCTGCTTTGAACTCTCGAGGAGTCCTTTTTCTGTCTGCATAGCTTTTCTGTCTATCCTGAGTTATTTTCATATTTTGTTTTATATGAAATACTTTTTGTTCTATTTCCTTTAGCATATCTGGCCCAATTGTAATTATGTCTATTGGGTTATTCCAATTGATTGGAATATTGCATTGTGTACCATAGAGGGCCTCAAAAGGGCTCATCTTCAATGACTCTTGATAGCCATTGTTATAAGAAAACTCTACCAATGGTAGGTAGTCTTCCCACTTCTTGGGATGATGCATTACATGCATACTTAACATGTCCTATAACACTTGGTTTACCCTCTCTATTTTCCCAACCGTTTGATGGTGATAGGCTATACTAAATAGTAACTTAGTTTCAAAACCAGCAAACAAAGATTTCCAAAAGTTTGAAGTAAATTTTGTATCTCTATTGGATATGATTTCCTTAGGCATTCCATGCAGTCTAAATATTTATTTCATGAAAATACTGGCAATATCTATTTCCTTACAAGTTGATTTGACAGGAATAAAGTGAGTAGCCTTGCTCAGTTTGTCCACAACTACCATGATGTTGTCATTTTGTTTCGTTTATTCTGGTAACTCTGTGATGAAATCCATTGAGATGGTCTCCCATTTCCATTCTAGGATTGGCAAGGGCTGTAAAAACCCTACTTGATGTCGGTGCTCTACCTGAATCTACTGATATTCTAGACATTTAGCTAAGTAATTAGCTATGTCCTTTTTCAGTCTAGGACAGTAAACTAGTTTCCTAGTGGCTGTGATCATTTTCTAATAACCAGGATGTCTAGTATATGGTCTTTTGTGTAGTTCATACATTATGAACCTCTTCAATTCGTCACAATTTGGAATATACAACCTAACTTTGTAAGTTATTAGGTCATCATTCAACAATTTATAACCCTCATGCTTCAGCCCTATGGGCTCTTTCTCCAAGTATGATTTCACAGTATTGAAAAATGCATATTTTTCTTGTGCACTTTTGACTCTCTCCTTGACATTTGTTTCATAGGTGCTTATAGTTTCCAAGTGAATCACTTTCATACTTCAGCTAAGGGAATCAAACACCCTATTTTATTTTCCTTGGATGTTTTTTATTTCTAAACCAACCTCACTAAAGAGAGCCATCCATCTAGCTTGTCTAGCATTGAGTTTTGGTTGATCAAACAAATATCTCAACCCACTATGGTTTGTCATGACCACAAATATTCTACCTACAAGGTAATTCCTAAACATTTTTAAATCATGTACTATGGC
The DNA here is from genome assembly GCA_009831015.1 of Picea engelmannii. NCBI lineage: Eukaryota > Viridiplantae > Streptophyta > Pinopsida > Pinales > Pinaceae > Picea > Picea engelmannii. The sequence continues at coordinate 1,699,967 of ML776740.1, forward strand.
AACCAACTCCAAATCGTGGGTCAAATAATTGATTTCATGCTCATTCAATTTTCTGGATTCGTCGAAAATCAGATGTCCTTCTTACATAAGGACTCCTTTGAGCCCTTCCTTGTAGGAATTTGTACACACAAGGAATTCCTTGTTTGGGTATGCAATATTCATCTCATGTGCATTGGTTAGAAGATATTTTAGTTGTTGGAATTTCTCTTCACATTCTGATGTCAAAATGAATTTAACTCCCTTTTTCTGAAGGGAGGTGATTGGGAAACCAATCTTGGAAAATCCCTTTATGAACCTTCTATAGTATCATGCTAGTCCCATAAAGGATCTGATATCAGATACATCCTTTCTTGTAGGCCAATCCATAATGGATTTGATCTTGTTAGGATCAACTTCCACTCCTTCTTCAAAAATAACATGTTCTAAGTAATGGACTTGTTTTTGGAAAAAGTCACACTTACTAAACTTAACATAGAGATGATGCTCTCTTAACACTTGAGCACTAACTTGAGATGTTCTTCATGTTCTTCCCTACTCTTATAATATATTAATATATCATCAATGAAAACCAACACAAATCTATCCAAGAACTTACTAAGTACATTATTCATTAAGCACATAAAAGTGGTTAGTGTATTGGTAAGCCCTAATGGCACCACCAGAAATTCATGGTTCCCATATATTGTCCTAAAGGATTGTTATAACCCTAATTTGCACCAAACCTGTTTACTTGGCATCAGGCCATCTCATTTTCCTTCTTTGTCAATCCACTACTGAAAAACTTATTAAAAAACATTGTTTTGAAGGCATATGCGCCCTGCTCCACTATTTCATGCGTGTGTACGCTGGCTGACCCACTACAACCTGTATATACCTCAAAAGCACAAAAACTAGAAAGTTGCAGATGGAACACACAGTTTTGGGTAAGTTAACTAAACTGAATGACCACCCATAGTCGGTCACTCAACCAAATACCTAGCTATTTCTAGACTATAAAAGAAGGGGTAGGGGTCCCATTTGAAAAGAAGAAAATCATAGCAAAGAAAATATACCCGATTTAGTATTCCCCTTGCCCCAACCTTTTGCAACTATTGTGTGAAGAGAAGCATATGCAGAAGTAGTTGGAGCACATTTGAAGCGGAGCCTAGGACCAGATTCGAGGAGCAGTGGTTGATCTCACCATTGTAAAGTTACTTTTGTGAGATTAATAAAAGTACTTTCCCCATCCTGCCATATGAGATTGTCAATATTTAAATTTGATTATATTTTGATAGAATATCTAACCCATTAGTTTATAGGTTATATGCATGTGGATTTCTTTGTTTGTCTTTTATGAATACAGGTCAGCATTAGGAGGAGAGTTGCAGTCAAGGAGCGACTAGGCATTAAAGGTATTGACATCAAACATGAAAACTAAGGTACAATAATTGGATCTCTTTAGCCTTGTATTTGCATATGAGTAATGGGATTTATGATTGGGATGCTGGTAAAACGTAGGATACTTTAGGTCATTTTTGCATGCATGATAAAACCCTTAAGGCTAGTCCATAGGAGGGATTTCCCACCCACAACAAGGATTTTTTGTGGATGTCTTCATCCTTAATTCAAACTTCATGGTATCCAGACCTCAAGTCAATCATGGAGAAAATTGTAGCACCCCTTAACTGGTCAAACAAGTCATCGATCCTTGGAAAGAGATACTTATTCTTAATGGTCATCTTATTGAGTTCTCTATAGTCTATGCACAAATTGAGTGTGTCATCCTTCTTTTTCACAAAAAGGGTTGGTGCTCCCGATGGAGAAACACTAGGCCGAATGTATCCTTTGTCCAACATCTCCTTTAGTTGTAGTTTGAGCTTAACTAGCTCTAGTGTACTCATTCTATAGCGTTACTCATTCTATAGGGTGTTCTAGACACTAGCATTGCTCCTAGTACAAGTTCTATTCAAAATTCAATATCTCTTCTTGGAGGTAGACCTGGTACCTCTTATGGAAACACACATTTATACTCTCTTAATATGGGATGGTCCTATAGGCTTGGTTTATTGTTCTAAACGAAGTTAAACATTTGTATTGCATACAAAGAACATCCTTTTCTACAATAATTCTTCACTTGAAGGGATGATATTTGTCTCACGAAGACAAGATTTTGAATTCCTTGTAGGGTTATTTTTCTCCCTTCTACATATTCACACTCCAAATTTTTATTGTAATAGTCCAACTAGTCCATGCTAATCAGCAGGTCATAAGATCCTAAAGGGAGTATGTTTAGGGTTGCTTGGGTGGGTAATCTATTCATAATCAATTGGCATGTTGGTATGATATCTATTACCTTTATTTTGGTTCCAGTGGCTATTTGTAACAACCATGATTTAGCATGTTTTACTTGCTACAATTTACATTTCTCAAAATTTTGAGGGGAAATATAACTCATATTAGAACCAGGGTCAATTAAAATGGAAATTAGTTGGTTGGCAATCATACCTTCCATCTCCTCCACTGAAGCTTGGTGGTCATCTTGTCTATTATCCAAGGCTGCATATATTTGTGGCATGCTCCTAGCCACACCATTGACTATAGTAGCCTCTTGGACATTGTAGACCCTCCTATTGTTCTATTTCCTACGTGGAAAGTCCCTCAAAAAATGTTCTTCTCCACAACCCAAACATTACAAGGGTTCTCTCTTTGTGTTATCAGTCTTACCTCGGGATGCTCCAAAGGGTTTATTACCACTCTGAGATGGGAAATTCTATTGATATACACTTTTAGTAAGAAGACTCATCTTAGAACTTTTCTCATGCTTCTTAAACCTTGAGGATTTAAAACCCTTCTTCTTGAATCTTGAATTACTTTTCTTCTTCCAGTCCTCATGAGGTTTTATATTATTCTTGAATTACTCATAGAAATATCTTTCCTTCCGGATAGTATTTTCTAAGGTCTTGGTTTCATCAAATTCAATTATGTCCTGGGATAATTGAGGCGGTCCACTAATAAATTATTGCATCTTTACCTTTTCATCCTTTATGTAGGGCACATACTTGATCAACTCAAGAAATTTGTTGATATATTCATCTATTGTGAATTTTCCTAACTTGATTTCATAGAACTCCTTGGTCTTCCCATCAAAGTATTTTTTCGATAGATACTTCTTCTTGAAGTATTTCTCAAATTGTTTCCATGACAAGTCATTCTCATGGTTTCCTTTCACATTCCTAAGGTCCTCCTACCAAATGGAGGACTTTCTATTCAAGTTGAAAATGGCTATTCGAGCCTTTAAGTTTTCAGAGTAGTCATGGACTCTGAAGTACTTCTTCAAGCCGAGCAGACAAACTTTTGCTTCCTCCCCCTTTTTAATTTCTCCATCAAAAGTGGATGGTTTGGATTTCTTAAACTCTTCAAGTTCATGGCTCTTGGAATGATTCCTCTTCTTTCTTCTCCTCTCAGAATGTGAACTAGTTTTGCTACTAGAAGATTCCTTGGTGTTGCCAGTTTCCTCACCAGAGGATTACTCCATTGAGTGTCTCTTGGCTCCATGTTGGGCCTTATTTTAGGTGATCCTCCTTGTGGGCCACTTTTAGGACCATGCTTTTTTATCTCAGGTGGAATTTGAGTTATCTCATATTCTTCTTCTCTACTGTGGGATATTTCCCCCAACTCATGGCATGTCACCATCCTTTACGTTGTATTTTTCCTATTTTCCACTGATTTCTTGAGTGCTGATAAGACATTTTATGTTAGTTAATTATCTACCATTTTATCAACAACACATACAATTTGAAAAGTGAATTCAACTTCTTTATTTGGAACACTAGTAGTGCACAGTTCTAATTTTCAAAACATATGAAAATAGAAGAAGGTTTCATTCCTCTTTTTAGTAGAGGTTTAAATAAGCCTCTTATGAATGGGGTAAGATAGGGTGTTACCCTTAAAATTTCTCTAATAATATTTTTATGTGACATGTTCATGAGCCCAAGAAGGCCAAGTGTTTTTTCCCACTCTGATACCACTTTGTAACACACTCGACCCCTTAGGTATCCATTAGAAGGATGGGGTATAAAAATTTCACTTTTACTCAAAGATCTTAGAACCTCTTCCCGATATCTCCATATTCTTCTGCTCGTCAAGATATTTCCAACAAATATCATCATGCTCAAATCCAATCACTGGATTGGAATTTACACCCTTATTTAACGTACAAGCTTACATGATTTTAGCATTTGGTACTGAATGCCATTTTCTCTAATCATATATCCTCCAGAGTTCTGAAAACCTGTAGTCCTTCCATGTGGTTCCGACCTTCGACCTTTTCCACTTATTCAATACACCACCCCAAAACCTTTCAAGTTCTAAAACCTCGGAATCCCAAAGGGTCCACACTTACACGTGGTAGCATGATAAATTTAGAGGCAGGGGTAGGTAGGTTCAGGCCTTCGGCTGATTTACCCCAACATTCCAACATTTCATGTTCCCCGAACTCCCGAACTCCTGGTGTCCCGGGTACTCCACCATATTTTTGGCCAAGCGAGCATGTGCGAGGGGGATGACACGTGGGAAAGGGAAGAGATGACATGTGGCCCCATCAATGGGTGACACATGTCATGTTCTAATGGGCATATAAGATATGTAAAAAACATGAATCAAGGTGACATGTGGCATGTCAAACATGGGTCCACATCACCCTAGGTAACGTCAGTGTGCCACATCACTCTAGACTAACAGCCTCCAGGAGTTTGTAGCTTCTCCTTCCTACGAATCGCCTGGAGCTCTGAAGCCTAAACTCCCACCAGCAACCTCCCAATGCCCCTTATATCCCATGGTCGATATGGGTCCATGTAGATCCATAGATCTATGACCTCTGTTTCTTTGTGACTTCGACATTTGGGGGATTCGCTGTGTAATTTCCTCTTTACTCCCAGAGTGGTTAGTGTCAGGTTGACCATGGTCTATATCCAATCATCAAGAGGGATCCCGAAGCATCCTCGGATATATGGTTCTCGTCACTTCACGATTATGGCATTCGGGGGTTCCACCCGCTTAACACTCCTTTTCACCCGGAGTGGTCAACACCAGACTGACCAGGACGTAGATCAAACGGTCAAGGAAGATCATGAATTACCTCAGACCTACAGTTCTCATCACTTCATGACTGGGAAGTGGATCGAGGTTTAATGATGAGATAGATTCCACAGTCATGGTTAAGGAAACTACCATGTGTCATTCAGCCTCACCGGTAACCGCACCAGCAGGTTTCCTTCGGTTGATTTGGAAGGTTGTATGGTCATAGCATTCTGGAGCTCTGAACTTTCGGAGTTCTGAAGCCAAAATATCTTAGGTCCTTTTGGACCTAGTGAAGGGTTCTAAGGTCCTGGTCATATGGATCCTCTGACAAGTCTCGGGGCTGCACAGTGAACTCTTAATCGTGATTTGGTTAAGGCCATGGACATGAGCCCTTAGTCACAATGACGAAGGGTTTGAAGGAGGCACCATCCTTCCACAAAGCTTGAATTTAGTGACCTGCAAAGGTAAATTTGAGGGGTTGACATGACTGAGTTGTTCCAGCACAGTCTGCCCCGACTCTTACATTACCAAATCATTCCATGGGAAAATTTCCCTTAACTATTTTCCAATGAGTACAAAAATCGTAAAATTATTCCTAAATTTATTTGAAGAACCATATCTAATAATTCTCCTACTGCTAAGCAAGGAATAATAATACTTATCAAGAAACCAAATAGTGAAGCAACTACTAAGAGGGGTGATGATTTCCACCCAGCTGTAGTAACAACCAATCCTATACGGATTTACCACTGACCACCCCCTATCTAGATCATGATTCTCTAAGAGAGATGCTTCCTTCTTGTTCAACAACAGTTGGGGATGGAGGCCACTCTCCTCCTCCCACGAAAACTTGGAAAAAAAAATTTCTCTCCACCAAGCAAGGTAGCCTACAACAAGTACTTCCTCATTCAATAATCTTCTCTGCAACCCCATTTATCATCTTCGTCTAAAAATATTGCCCGCAACTTCTTTCACCCAAAGCAAGATTTTTTCTTAGTTCTCTTCAGAACTTGCGAGTTGCATGCGGTCTTCTCCTTCAGGAAGAATTGGCTCTTGACTCATACTCTTCGTAAAAAATCCCCTCTTCCCATGAATTCCCTTATTTTTTTTCCTTCCTCAGTAAGATTGTGTGGTTCTGAATCCCCATTTTGTGGTCAGTTCAGGAATTGTTTTCAAGTGAGTACTTTGCCCATCTCCTGATTGACTCTTGAGGAGGAATTCCCAACTACCAACCTAACTAGTAATTTATTTCTGGGTCAGAAGATTGTTCTAGGTATGAAAAATTTAAATCCAGTTGTTGTGGGTGGGAATCCCTCCTACAGACTTAGCGTTTAAGGGCTCTAATCATGCATGTAGAAAATTACCATTTCAAAAGGCCTCTACTCTTTCCTATTCTCCCAACAAAAACCCACACATTCATGCAATACAAAGGTGTAAATGAGATTCAGTAACTCTACCTTAAGTCCTTCGTTTGATGTCGATCCCTTTTCTTTCACTCGCTCTTTGATTGTAAGCCTCCTCCCAAAGCTGACATGCATTCACACATGAACAAACAAAAAACTGTGAACATGCATTTCATATACCAATTGCTGGGTTAGTTGTGACAATATCATAAGATAAACATTCAATTCAAACACATGATATGGCGGGACGGGAAAAGTATTCCTTTTTGTATTAATATTCACAAGAGTAAACTTACAATATGTGGTCACCACTGCTCCTCAAAACTAGTCCTGGGATCCTCTTCAACTATCCTCCAACTGCTTTTCTCTATACTTCTTTCTTCACAAGGATGGATAAAGGTTGGGAAAAGGGGAATTTTCAATTGGGTATAGTCTCTTTACTATTATTTTCATCCTTTCAAATGGGACCCTTACCCCTTATTTTATAGGCTAGAAGGAGCTAGGTGTTTGGTTGAATGACCGGTCATGCATGGTCGAAAGGTTTAGTTAAATTGCCCAAAGTTGTGTGTTCTGTCAACAACTTTCCTTTTTCGGTGATTTTGTAGGTACACGTGGGTTGTATTGGGGAAGTTAGCATGTACATGTGTGCAGTAATGGAGCAGGGCACGTGGGTCTTTATAAAGAGGGTTTTTAAGAAGAGTTGTTCAGTAGTGTTTTGGAAAAGAAGGAGTCTGAGATGGCCTGATGCCAAGTAAGTATGTATGGTGAAAATTAGGGTTATAATAGATTCCCCCTAATGTGTGAGGTCAGAAGAGCATTTGATGGCCGAAATACATTATCAATCTTTATCAACGTACCAAACCGGTGAGCCCAGGGACCAGAATTCAGGAGGTGCCATCTGCAAAATAAAAATTGTCTCACCGAGGTGGGCATACCCATGCTCGGGATGAAATAACATCATGGATACCAATCAAATACACTGTAGATCCATGTCATATAACTATATAATGTGTATACGCGAGCAATACACAACGGATCTACATCTTAAAATAAAAAATATATACATGTATAGTATCCATCTTCTAGAAGCTATTAAGGCTCGATGGCTGGAGATGAGGTCTTCAAAGCTCGAGAAACAACTTCAAAATCTTCAAAACTCGGGTAGGAGTGTAATATGAGTGTACAACTTCACTACCTAGAGGTCTTCGATGACTCGTCGGTCATGGACTAGAGAATCTTTGATGATCAGACTAAAGGCTTCATTGATTTCAAACAAAGACTTGATTGGACTTTCAGGATGGCTGGGCATGAGGGAAAGTGATGCAGTAGCATCACTCCAACCCAACTATGCACCAGCTAGCTAGCACATCAAGTGCACATTCAATGGAAGGAGAGAGGTGTAACCCTCTTATTGTTTTCAAATTTTGAAAATGTATTAAATGTTTGTAAGGATACTAGAGCCAAGCCGTGACTTTGAGCATGGTGTAGTTAGAGTTGCCTTAATGGCTGACATGTTGATGGAGATATAGATCCGATTCGGATTAGATGGCCCATTCAATGTAATTCATTGTAATTAATGAGAGTTGTTGAGGATGGAGGGAAGAGATCAAGGAGCCCCCTTTTGTAAAAAGATACTTTGTATCTGTAGGCAGTTAATTGATAGAGAGGTAGAGAAGCGATATTAGGGAGAAGAGAAGAGCCGAGACTCTATGGCAGTCCAGGCTCGAACACATTGTAATCAAGCATTCTTGATTAATACAAACAGAGCAATTTTTCATGCATGTTATTGTTCATGTGTTTATGAGTTCATGAATGAATGTATTTATGTGTGATGATATGTTGTAGATGTATGTTAAGTTCCATCTGTAGGGGATAGATATATTTTTCTATCTGAGAGTTCTTTGATTCCAGGTTTGGGTTCTTTAAGGCTTCATACAAGAGGTTGCATGACATAATACTGTGGGTTCTATAAGCCAATGCAAGGAGTGCACTTCTGAATTCTACATAATTTCAGACAAAGACGTCCCAGGAGGGCACACCGACTGAATTCATTGACTCAAGGAAGAATCCTTAGGGTTGTTGAACACCCTGAAGGAATAACTGTGCAGAGAAGAGAACAGAGAGGAGATGAAGAATTGCTGAGAATTATGTAAAGAATTTGCCAGGAGGGTATTGAGAAAATGCATAGGATGCATTGAGCCAGTGAATAGAATGCACTTCTGAATTCTGCGGAATTTGGACAGAGTTGTGCCAGGAGGGTGCACCAGAGGAAGTATTAGACCAAGGGAGAAATCTCAAGGTTGTTGAACACCTTGGAGGTAAGACTGTGTAGAGGAATCCATAGAGATAATAGAATCACTGAGGGTTCTGTAGAGCTCTGCTAGGGGGGCATCAAGTGAGTGCAAGGAGTGCATAGAAGGAACTCTATTTCGAGTTCAGGGAAGACAGGACATTTGAAGTTCTCTGGAAACTCTACCAGGAGGGCATTGAGTAGTTGCATAGAGTGCACCAAGAAGAAATCTCTTTTGGGTTCTGATAAGAAGGAGAAGTGTCACAGGGAAGACACTCACAGGGTTGTTGAACACCCTGCAGACTCAGCAAAGCGTGCTTGAGAGGGAAGTTTCCAGAGGGAACTTACATCCCTTCAAGGAGAGAAAGGGACAGAGACACTTTGTGGTCAGAGCCACAGATAAGCTTAGAAGACATAGCACCATTTCATGCAAAGGTCCGTAAAGAGGTTGCATAGTTCAAGGGAACCTTTGAGGTTCAGAGAAACAAATCTCAACAAGGAGGGCTTGAGCAGAAGGTCATCAGGAGGACACCAAATTTCCCTTTGAGGACACAGAAGGGCGAGTCCCCTAGAGGCTTGGGTAAATAAATATCAGGAAGGATATCACTGTTGAGTGAAAGGACCCTGCAAGGAGTGCAGAGGTCATGAAACCTTTTAGGTTTTAGAGTGAATAAAGCTTAGGAGGGATAGCATTCCTAGAATGCAGGCGATATCCAAAGGAATTAAGCTCACAAAGGAAGAAAAGGTCGAGGCCTTTGAAACTTCAGAAAATATCCCAAGGGGAGAGAGAAAGTTCTCAAGCTCAGGAGGGAGCATAGATTCCATTGGATCAGTTGGAGAGACGAGATCTAGACCATTGAATTTTACGTCCAGACAACAGGAAGGGAAATAGATCTGGGTCATCAGATCTAGTGCAAAGGACCAATAGCCATCGGATCTGGAGGAAGGTGCATAGAGTTTAACCTCTGGGAGGTCGCACAAGAGAAAGAGATGAAATGGACATTGGATATGCTTCATGGAGAAGTGCCAAAAATCCCGTGGACTGTCAGATCTCACATATCTATGAGAAGGTTAAGGTTGATTGCCTTTTAGCATTTCGTCATTTCGGCATTTCAGGGTTCAGCATTTCAGAAATCCTGATGACAAGGAGCTGGGGAACTTTGCATTGAGAACCTAGAACTCGCGAAATGCGTCGTGTCCTTGGAGCAAGGTTGTGTTCATGGAGGAAGTATCCATTTCAGAGTTTGACATTTCAGCATTTCGGGATCCGGGTGGTGGAGAGGCCAAGAGTCAAGAGACGTGGAGTCCCGATTCGCGAAATTTTCGAAGCTCCGAAAACATTCGGAGGAAATAGCACGAGCCAGAGCCATTGAGCCTGTTTCGACATTTCGGCATTTCGAGGTTCGAGAAGTTTATGAGGTGAGATTTTGGAGTCACTGCATCGTGAACTCCCGGTTCGTGAAATCCCAAAAATATATGAGCCCATTTCGGTATTGAGACATTTCGGAAACTCGGGGTATGGAGTCACCAGTGGTTTGGGCCGCTGCATTTCAAACTCTCGGTTACTAAAATCCTGATACAACCACAATGTCATGGTCGCATGGGGGTGAAGACTCGCACCTGGTGGATGGTTGCGCAGGTGGGGTTTTCATGAAAGGACCTGTGGATCGAATTCGTGGGGTTCCAGTGAGGGCCCAAAAGAACTAATTCAGTTCTACGGATTTGAAGAAGATTGATCATGTGCAGATCTTGGCCTGAGGTTCAAGGTTCTTCATCGGTAAGAGACAAACTGCAAAGGGGTCGACTCAGGCTTGGTATAAAATTCCCTTGAAAAATAGAACGACAAATATTGAGACTCAGGCAGCATGGTATTAGCATAAGTTCACGAGGAAGGAGGCAACTCAAACTCTCCATATGTTTGGAAGGATAACCAAATGGAGGAGGATGCAACTCAATGTAGTGGGACAACATCCTAAGGTCATATTAAATCCCAAGGCTTGACGAAAGGATGTGATCTATCCAAGGGAGACTCATTGTGTTGCGAATACAAAGAAAATACTTTTCCATTCCTCTTTTGGGGATATATTTGATTTTCTTTTAGTCTTTTTCAATATTTTTGGAAAAAGAATAAAATAATGCTACGTTACAAAGGAGGAATGAGTGTAGAAAACATACAAGTTCGAGGCGTAAGGACAAGACTGATGTTCAAAGAAAGGACACTCAAAAAAAATTCCTCCTGGGGCCAAAGGTGTCAAGACGCAAAGGCAAAGTGCTACAGGGCTTGCGTATAAGGCATGTTTCAGATGGTTTGGTTGAGATCAACATGGAGTAGACATTAGGCCAAAGACATGGGTATGTAATGTGATTAATAAGACACACAATGGTAACGTCCTTCGATGTAAGTTTAACGAGCCCAGAGAAGGTAAGCTCGATGGTTTTTCATATTTAGAGAGTCTGAAAAAATGTAAAAGGAGACTCTGATGGGGTACCTTTTTCGAAGGTAGTCTAGACGATTCGAAAAAAGGGGTAAACTAGAACCGACAAGATGTCTATTCAAAACCATTTTAACAATTATGATAAAGACAAGATCACTCGACATTTTTTTCATTTTTAAGGAGTTTGAAAAAAGCTTAACTATGGACTCTATCAGGAATGTTCTTTTGGACCATTTTAACGAGTGTGAAAGAATAAGGTCACTCAACAATATTTTCAATTTTAGGGAGTCTGAAAAAAGATTAATTATGGACTCTGTGGGGGTTCCTTTTTCGTAAATTTAGTCCTTTAGGCCCGAAAAGGGTTAAAATTATACCTGAGGGTACTCTTCTAGAGATCTGAGGCCTCTAGAGTATACCTTTTTTCGTATAATTGACCATCCAGACCGAAAAAGGGGTAAACTACCACCGGATAGACGTGACTTAAAATTTCAATTTAACAAGCGTGAAAGGCCACAAGATCGCTTGGAAATCTTTTCATGTTTAGAGGGTATGAAAAGTTCTTAAAAGAAGACCCATTATGTTTTGGGAGTCCCGAGGGTGAGGTCAAGAGTGATAAGGAATCATGCAAATGAGGCTCAAACTCGTAATCAGGAAAAACTAAAAAGGACTCTTGAGTCTATAGTCGTTAGTGATAGCATGGACACCATAATGCAACTAGAATCTACCTAGGGCATCCATGTTATGGTAAGCTCTACCACCAAATTACGACACTTCTAAAGAAACAATAATGGTTCTGTGTCGCAACTTGGTGGGATAGATCCTATGGAAAAGAGAAAAAGACAACGAGATGTAGAAAGTGGAGGTGGAATCCTGACTTAAATGCAACGAGTTGGGAAAAATGACTTTTTACCAAAGGACCGTCAAAACGCCCCAAATTTCAAAAAGAAATTCCAATAGCCAAAGTAATACTTCCCTTGACTATCCAAACAAGACTCTTGAACCATCTTAAATGATTTTCAGTTTATAAAAAATGACAAAAGGGTCTGAAAATTGACAAAAAGAGGCCAAAACCTCTATAAATAGAAGTTGGCAGCTCATTATCACCATTGTTAATTTAGAAATTGACTAAAAGCCAAAACTGCCCCTTTGTGAAAAGAATTAATTCTGGGAGCCTCGGTGGACGAAACAACCATTTGTTTGGACCAAGTAAGTATAAAATACCTCATCTTGCAATCTAATTCTTTATTTATACATTTAGTTTCATTTTTTCAGGGGGCGTCGACCTTCAAAAGGTCGGCCCTACGTTCACACGGTTTGTCTGATGAAAGCCCATGTGTACACTTTCTCTGTCTTATGTTAGACCACGTGTACACGCGACTGTCATCACAACAACCCACGTGGACCCTCCATTTAGTGCAAAAAAATTAAAAAAGCAAGAGTTAACCCTCCTAAACTTTGTCCATGTGCAGGATGTATGTGCACTGGAGGGAAAGAGAGCATGAGGATATTAGTGCACTGGTTGGGGAAGACCCTAATGTTGTTGTTTCACTAATGCAATGTGGATTGTTGAAATTTTTTCCGTGTCCTTTCATGTGAGAACAACCTAGGATACTAAATGCCTTGGTTGAATATTGGCATCCCGACGTAGGGGCCTTTATGTTAGAGGGGCAGTCGCTGGTTCCAATGACAGAGGAAATATACTTTCTAACTGGCCTCTCCAGGAGAGGGGAACCAATAAAATTCCATATGTTTCCTTCTGGGCCTCACAATATATCAGAGTTGATTGGACTCCATTGTGAGGCAGGTACAGACCATACGATCTCACAAGTGCCAATAAGCAATATCTTAGACTTAGCACTGCAGGTGATTGTGTTTCTCATCAAGTGGATTACTGGGTCTGCAGATTTTCGCTAGGAATCCCATGCACCGATGAACTATGCAGTTCAGTGCTTAAATGCACAGATTTTATATTGGAGCACCACATTACTGGATTGTATGAAGAGGAAGCTAACAGAATGTCAGTTGTGGACTTAGAGGAACTTCGGGTTTGGAACGATTCTTTTCTCCTTCTTCTTTGAAAGAGTGCCCAGTTTTATCCCTCGAGAGGTGGTACGAGGGCATCAGGCCTCTCTTCCTGCGATATGCAGATGGGCAGTGTTGCTACCACGATATGGGGGAGGAAGGACCAATGAGTCCTTTGATGACGAATTTTTTGCTTGGTTGTCACGACAGATCCCAGTCATAGAGGAGTACCCTTATGCTGGGATTGACTTCTCGAGAGACCCTAAGATACATGTACCTCCCGACGAGGAGTGAGGAGATATGGGTAAGTTTGCATATTTTTTTTTGTTAAACGTATGTAATTTTAATGTTGTTTTTATATATATCATTTTTTTATACCAGAGCATTTGATAGATATGTGTCTATTATGTGCAGATGTGGGGCTAGTGCGACCAATGGATTATTCGAGGAATAGGTGACGTCCTGGGCCAGGGGCCACACCCGTCGCCGCAAGGGGACCAACAGCAGCAGGAGATCTTCCAGCCAGTGAGGCTGAGAGGGTTCTGAGACGAGTAGAGCGAAATTTTACCTCGCTCACTCGCACAATCCCCATGGTAGATATTGAGGATCTTCCACCATCTATGCAGTCTCATGTAGTGGGGGTTCCACAGACATGGGTCCATCTTTTTCGACATTTGGAAAACGTCATTAATTATTACAACATGGCCCACATGCCCCGTCCTTAGTTAGGCTGGAATTTTCACATGTCAAGGGAACTACTTGTATATTTTTTGAGGGCATAAGCCCCATGACTCGTTACTGGTCGTATTTTTTAGGCGCTTGCACCCACTTATGTGCTCTGATCATTTTGATATTATATATGGATTTTTATGTATTTTTATGTTTTATGGATTATATTTGCCTTTAAAAATGTATTTACACGTGCATGTGTATGTCTTTCTTATATGTGTGCGAGATGCCAATCTAATATTTGATTAGCTAGAGTATCTGTGACTTGATTTAATCTCCTAGGAGCATGAAAATATGTAATATAATCAAAGCTTCCTTCTAAGAGACATACCCTAAGGAATCGTCGGTGTAAAGTAGGATCATGAACAAGGTAGTCTCTATTTAACTGATACACAACCAACTGAGCATCTAAATAGACCCAGAGGTGAGAGATACCAAATGACAGAGCGTCATGAAGCAAATCAATAACTGTGCTGTATTCGGTGACATTGTTTGTGGTGTCAGCTAAACATATACCTCCTGAAGATAATAACTGGACCTGAGGTGTAAAAATTACCCAAGCTGCAGAGGCAAGCCTCCGAGTGTGCCAGCTAGCGCCATTTGCATACCCAACGAACACCTCTGATTCACTCAACATCTACCATAGTGACAAAATATAACATAAAAAATGACACGTCCATAAAACCAAAAGAAACCAGAAAGTAATAGTACAAAGACTATACATATGTTACAAAAAGTTACCCAAGGTGACCTACCTATGAGTAATACTTCTTGAGGTAGAGACCATTTCTAGGCTCTGCCAAAGTATTTCCCTCAAAGTCTACCAAATGATAAGCGCCCTTTTTTAGAACCTCTTTTACAATGAAAGGTCTGAACCACATGGGTTTGAATTTTCCTGCCCCCAGGGAGTCCTTATCCTGGTCATAGACCAGGACAAGTTCATCTTCAGAGAAAATCTGAGGATGAATGGACCGATCATACTGACACTTGACCTTTTGTTTGTGAGCCTCATTGGCCAGGGCTGCATCACGATGCTTCTCATTGAGTTTCTCAAGGTATAATAACTGCTCTTCAAGTGAATAAGTGTCTGGCAGTAACTGTACTGCCAACTTTAGGGACGTGATCACAAATTCTATAGAAAAGACTACTTCCAGCCCGTAAACGAGTTGAAAAGGTGAGAAAACGGTTGCAATCTTAATAGATGTTCGGTAATCCAATAATGTCGAGTATAACATCAAATTCCAATTTGACTTGGCCGAATTGATCGTTCGCTATAGGATGGTCTTAAGATATTTATTTATAGCTTCCACCTGACCATTCGCTTTGGGGTAGTAGGGTGACGAATGTTCTTTCCGCAACCCAAGATTTGATGTTAATTCGGTCATCATTTGGTTCTGAAAGTGACTGCCATGGTCAGTGACAATCTCTCTTAGGACATCGAACCTTGCGATTATCTAGTTGAACAAAAAGAGAGATGCAATATCTCCATCATCTTTAAATGTTGGCATAGCTTCGACCCACTTCATGAAGTAGTCTATGGCTACAATGATATAACGATGCCCATTTTGCTAAAGGAGGGTTGCATGTAGTGTAATCAATCCCCCACTTGGTGAAGGGATCAACTGTGATGACAGGAAACATGGGAGTGGGATGTGCCCTCATCTTCCGAGAGAATATGTGACACGGGTGACACTTCTTGACCAATTTGATACAATCTTTGATTAACATTGGCCAGAAGTAACCAGCTCGTAAAATATTTTGGGTTGTTGCCAACCTAGACAAATGACCACCACATGCTCCAGTATGGCAGTCATTAAGCACGATAACTGCTTCTTTATGAGTGAGACATCGGTGAAGGATGCAATCTACACCTCATCGATACAAAGTGTCGTCGAGTATGAGATAGTTCTTAGCCTGATGGCATATATGGCGATGCTCATTGCGAGAAGCAGAGGTAGGGCACTTCAAAGTCTGGAGATAGACAAGTATATCTCCATACCATGGATCCAAAGATGTAATCAAAAACATGTCTCTTCTAATAGGCGACTCTTCGGGCATAACCTCACTGGATTCAACCAGAAGTTCCAAGATGAGTTCCGCAAAGACTAGTGATTTTTTGGATTTCGCCAAAACAAAATCTATGTCAAATTCCTGGAGGACAACTATCCATCTACTGATCTTCCTGCCAATGATGCATCGTGTTAATACATATTGAAATGGATTCACAATGGAAATTTCGGTGGTCTTACGAAACAAAATATAATGACGAAACCATTGAAAAACATGAACGACTACTAATGATAGTTTTTCAATATGGGAATAATTGAGTTTTGGTCCAACCAGGCCTCGGCTCAGGTAATAAATCACATATTCTGAGAGGAATTCATCTTCCTGAACTAAGACCATACCGATAGTCAACTCTACCACAACCAAGTATAATAAGAAATCTTTGTTATAATTAGGTGGTCAGAGCAGAGGGGCAGTCGTGAGGGCATGTTTCAATGCGTTGAAAGAGTGTTGAGCGGTTTCGTCCCAATGAAAAGGGATGTATTTCTTTAGTAAATGCATAAAGGCCTTCGTGATCTCGTCATAGTTGGATATGAAACGCCTCAAAAAGTTTTCTTTTCCCTGTAAACTTTGAAGCTGAAGGATTGTACGTAGGGGAGGTAACTGAAGTATTGCCTCCACCTTGAGAGGATTGACCATGATCCCTGTTGTTGAGACTATGAAACTAAGCAGTCGTCCTGACATTACACAAAAGATGCATTTGTTTGGATTCAATCGAATACGGAAGTAGCGACATCACTCAAATATAATTCGAAGGTGTGTGGGATGATCCATTCTCTTGCGAGATCATGATGCTAAATCATCTAAATAGGCTTCGACTATATGCTTGAGATCATGGAAAGAAAAAGACATGGCCCGCAGGAAGGTAGCTCTAGCATTTTTGAGACCAAAAGGCATCTTACGATAGGAAAATGTACCCCATGGATAGATGAAAGTTGTTTTGTGCTGGTCTTCAGGTTTGATCTGTATCTGATTATATCCCAAAAAACCATCCATGAAAGAAAAAGCCTCACAACCGACGCATTCATTGACTATCTGGTCAATGAATGGTGTGGGAAAATTATCTTTTGGACAGGCTTTGTTCAAATCATGAAAATTCGTACATACATGAATCGTGCCCTATTTCTTGTTGACCAACACTGGATTTGACACCCATTGGGTCAAATGGATAGGATAGATAAAACCTGCTTTGAGATGTTTCTCTACTTCAACCTTAATAGTTGCTGCTTTCCTGGGATTAGTTGTATGAAGCCTTTTCTGAACTGGCTTGGCATCAGGATAAGTTGTGATTTCATGTTCTACTATTTTTGGATCAATGCCTGGCATTTCCTTGTAAGACCAGGCAAAAATGTCACAGAATTATTTAAATAAGTCTGTGTAGATTTGAATCTCTTCGGGGGAACATTCAGCTCTGACGAAAACATTCTCCACGGTCCCAGGGGTTCTGGAGATATTAATCAGTATAGTTTCAACGATAGTTTCCATATTACCCTCGACATAAACCTCATTTGTAGCCAAGGGATTGATAGGACAAGACCGATCTCCAGTCATAGTGAAGGTGAATTCCCCTAATTCGATTCTGCTTAACTCTGGGAGGAAGTATGATCTGTGATGGAGATCGTCCCAGGGTTTGTATAGACTAGTCATTGCTTCAATGATTGATTCGTCTGAGGGAAAGACTAAGTCTAACGAATCGATATCAGTGAGGGAACCTTGAGCCCAAATAGGATCTGGAATCAGATATAACTCTTGTGTAGGAGTTGGATCAGTGTCGACTGAAGCTTGTTGGACTAAAGAGTACGTTGCTTCTGCTGTGGACAAGGGCATGGACATACCATGGTGTCATGTCCCTTCCATCGTGGTTGATGGGGAACGAAGAATCCATGGATCATTGAAGTAATTCATGTGAAACAACGAAACTTGGAAAATCTCAACCTTATGGTGGTCTGATATGAACTTGACATTGCCTTGAGGAGGTGGGAAATCGAAAGTAACCATCAAATGTGGGCACAAACCAACCCATATGTTGATGACACCTGGTTGAGGATTATCAATCATCGGGGCCGTGGATGCCTCCAATAAAGGGTCAGGTCAGGAGAAGGGCAATTTATCAATGGTCATGATCCGACCCTCACGTGGAAACAACAAGACCCAGAAAACTGTAGCGACCACTGCTTGCATGGCATAGGTCCAACTCCTACCTAACAAGAGATTGTAGTCAAGGGATGCGTCAACTACTTCTAAGTCAATGCACACAGTCTTCCCTCCTAACTGCACGGGGAAAGAGGGGATGATACCATGTGGTCGGAAGGAATGACCATCGAAAGAGGTAAGAAGAGTAGGTGACAGAGACAAAATAGGCTGGCCAATGGCCTTCCAACATGCCAATGACATGATGCATGTCAGCACACCCTTATCAACCACTGTGTGGAAAATGTTCCGAGTAAAAGTTTTTGTGGGGTAAGCCACTACTATTTGAAATGCTACGTGGTAAGGGAGACGAGGTTTTAATTCGGTTGTATCCAACATGATTTTACCTGGATTACAAGTCTCAACAGATCCTAAAGTGGCTAACAAATATTTCCTCTGGAAAGGGCATCTTTGGAGGACCTCCAAAGCGAACATCGCACAAGGGGTTTGAGACAAATCCTCCACCAAAGAATAGTTCTAGGTGGCCCTTGCATTTGGGTTGTGAGAATCTTTCTTGAACACACCTTTCAGGATGTGTGTCATTGTTTCACCCAAAGTATTCTCGATCTGGAGAGGAAGAGATGGGATTTCATCTTCTTTACCTTTCTCATAGGTGCTTGGCTTACTATAGTTATGTGCTCTAATCGATATAAAATCATCACCTTTCATCATATGCACATTCACGAATGTAGGATTGTTTGAAGAGGGAGAGGGTCCTTGACTTCCCCCTTCTACACTTGTAGAGGCTTGGGTTAGGTTTTTCCCATGTTGAAATGGATTCGTTAACACAACAGGATGTTGTAGTGACTCAAAATTTTGGGCCTCTGCAAGCCGAGGGCACTGGTGGGTCGGGTGGTCTTCTGCGCACATGTTACACAGATACTTTTCCTTCCATTTCTTGGTGTTTCCCCGGCTAGAATTATTAGTGGGTTTCTTATCTCCCTTACCCTTCTTACATTGAATTTTCTTTCCATCAGGCTGTTGGGTGGCCTTCGGATTTGTCGATTTCACACTGTGTACATCCAATGTTTAGGTAGGGGGAGCAGCCGAAACAGTAGTTTGTATGGCCACTGTGTGTTGTATAAATAATTGTTGCAATTGTTTAGTGGGCTTTGTTTGTGCTGAACCTACAATACCATCGGAATGTGGTCCAACTCTCTGTCTGGTTTTATCAAGTATAGATCATGGTGCATCTAAAAAAAACTCGTACAGTAAGCCAGACTGAGAATAAATTAGCTCAATATGTTCAGCTCTCATGATGGCATCTTCTTCGGAAAACACTCCCGACATTGCGACGTCTTTGGATAGCTGCGGGACCAAATTCTTAAGGAACTACTCAAGCAGGAATACTGGTGGGACTGGTACCTTAATCGAACTCTTTCGGCGTCTCCATTCTTGGATGTGATCAGAGATATGGTCCTCTTTTGTCTGTTCGAAATTGGCCAGCAATTATGTGCCAGCGTCGTATCTCACAGGTAATTGGAAATTATTCAGGAATTCCATTGCCAATTATTCAAAGGAATAATATCTCAAGCGGTTGAGCTAAATGTACCATTTTGTATCACTCCCAATGAGAGTGCGTTGAAACAATCGAAATTGTACAGAGTAATCTTTCAATGAATAGACGAGCACCAAAGATGGAAGATGGTCACATGATCCCCTGGATTTTCATTAGGCTTGGCTTCGAACTTTGGTATGTCCGAAGGAAATTTCGTCGACATAGGGGGCCAACGTGGATCGTGACAGATGGGGTCATTCACAACCTTGTCAAGTCTGGAAAATGTAAGTTTGCCAAGAAAGGTGTTTTTGGTTGTTGTTGATGATAACCATGGAAAAAAGGGCCTGCAGTTTGATTGGCACTAGGTTGCCAAGAAAAGTTAGGTTGTTGGCCAGGGTTCTGGTAAAAACCATGGCCATGACTAGTGTATGGATTTTACATTTGAGGATACATCATCGGCTGATTCTTGAAATAGGACTTAGATGGTTGAGCATGCATTACATTAGGAGGACTTTGAGAAGGGTTGCCCCATGTCGATCCCATGGGCATAGGTATTGCACCTTGCCTGGGGTTGTTGTGAAAAGACTTTCCCCAGATCAACATTCCTGACGAGGGAACTGATCCTTGCCAAGAATTCCAAGGTCCTGATGCAGAAGAAGTTTCTGGGTTTTCCCCTTGTGCAGGAATAGTACCTTGCATAGGATTAGATTGGCCATAACCAGGGTTTCCCCCAGTCGGGAAATAAGCTGATGAGAAAGCATTGTTACCAAATGCACTGAACAAAGAAAATGGTGTCGACCCTACCTACATATTATGAGAAGGTGGTCCTTGACTCCCTACTCCAAGTGAACTATGGTGTGTGTTTGGCCCAGCGGATTGCTGGTGGGTACCACCGAGCGAAGGCGACAAAGGAGGTATATGACCTCCCACATAAGGGAAAGCATTAAAGGGAGCAGAAGTGCCCCCCATGGGTCCTTACAGAGGAGCGTTAGAGATCCCTGCCCCTAGACCTAAAGTATATAAAGTAGAGTAGGATAGTATACGGCGTGTACCTGAGCTAGGCATCCCTATGAGAATGGAGGGCCTGTCACACTTTGTGTGAAAGGAGTAGTGGTTGCCGCTAAAGACAGGATCAGACTACTGCTCGAGGTAGAGGCAGTCGAGACCATGGTGGCTTGGACTGGAAATGGTAGGTTAGGAGGTGGAACACCCCTTGTGGTGACAGCCATAGTGGGAATAGAATAATTCCCCAAAGAAGTGGAAACATTTGTTTCCATTGCTGCATGTGACACTGTCTGGCACCCATAAGGATAAATCTGTACAATCATGGGCACTGAAAGATCAGTGGTTGGATTTTTGGGTGGACCAAGAGCTTCCGCTCCAAGGTCTGAAATGGTTGGTTCCTCCAGATGTTGGTTGGGCATAGTTTTCTATGACCTGGTTACTCCAAAAGACCCTTGTTGGTCGAGATTTCACCTTAGCGGTGGCAAGGGTGGCTCCAGTGTAACCGGTGGCAGGCCAAGAAGCCTTCGTGACTGACGGAGCTTGTGATACTCCACTGTGTGAGAAGATCAAAGACACACTATGGCTTTCTATTCATTCAAAAACAACATACACTAGAAAAAATACCCTACAAGATAAAACAAGCAAACATTAAACTAGTTGGAAGAACAGTTGCAACAACCAACACTAGAGCAACCTACCAGTGCAAGTGCAAATTGAACACAGAATAACCCTCTGGGTATACTCTTGAAAGTGTGGCCCGATGTCTGTACTAGTTACCATGGTATACCCCCACATTCACCTGTGTATGTCTCTAAAAAATATAGGCAACTAGGTTTCCAGCGCACAAACAGTCACCAGGCGGGTACAGTCAACAGTCGGGTAGACCACAATCAATGGGGTATCGAGGCCGAAACCTATAAAGGGTATCGAAATAAAGTGGTCTGGAAGAAAACTGAGGACCTCGAATAGATTCGAGACCCATGAAGCTCCGTGGAAAATGAAATCGACAGAATCCCAAGACAATCCCTCTATATGTGTTCTCCACTACGATTGGTCGGGCTTTGGAGGGGTTATCTCCGCTACCTTTCTGCACGCGACCTCTTGTTTATCCCCTATGTTAGAGGGGGGTCCCGGATAAATTTCATGATACTGGACTTGTACACTCCCTAACTTAGACTCCAATGTTTGATTTAATGGCCTTGAAGAGTTTCCTCTCCAATCTAATTCAAGGCCCTAACCCTAAACTAGTTGGTTGAACCTACAAACATTAAAAGTCTAATTAATTTTAGATTTAGTGTTAACTTTTATGGCTTGTCTTAAGTCAAAGGTTATGAAAATGAAACTATTGTTGTGTTGAGAGAAGAAAATAAAGATAAATAGAAAGCTGGAAACAAAATAACTTCTTCTTGAAACAATTCTTAATCAACTTTTCAAAAAAAAAATCCAAGATTTTTGAACATCAAACTCAAAATAGGATTTCGCTCGACTACAAGCTACTTGTTGTCCTAAGTAAACAGCCAAGAAATTATGAAAGAAAAAATTTTCCTGGTTATTAATGAAAACCAATAACTACTTAACAAAACAAAGAAATAAGAGATTTTGTTTTTATTTGAATGCTCACAAAGCAAAAAGGAAAAATATCGACAACTAAAGACCAACAAAACTTCCGGCCTAAGCACAGATCGCAAAAAGTGACTTTAAAAATAACACACAAGTAGATTAAAATCGACTCTCACACTTGTCTAAAAACCCTATAAAGGAAAATTTTGAGGAAAACTTCTTAATGAACAAGAAAGCTATTGTTGTGATCAAACCTAAGTTATTGACCACTATGACAGAGATCAAAAAACTTGAGAGGTATAAACTCTTGTCAAAGAAAAGGATGACTGCCTCTCCTTAAATAAAAAAAATTCTCCGCAGGCACGTTGTTGATGGTTCAACAACCAGCGTGTGCATGCAAGCTGTGTAAAGTCAAGGCACCTGTACACGTGTGAAGACCTTAAGCAGGTCGTGTGTACTTATGAAACTTCTTCAAAAATGAAAAGACAAGCAATCAAGCACTGGCAGAGACTACTGGAATTTGAGAACTAGAATCTCTTGAAGACTCAGAAACTTACTTTGTTAGAAAAAAGAAAACAATTCAAGGAAAATTTCATAGAAAAAAACCAATCTGAGGTGGAACCTAATCTATAAAACTACAAACACAGAGCCCAGAATGAGTTCCAGAAAACCCGATAAGGATCACTTCTAACAGGGGAGAGGATGACTGCTTCTCTAAAAGAAATCTTCTGAAATCATACACGTGACTGACACTTCATCAACTAGCATGTACACGAGAGTTGTGTGAAGGTAGGGCATGGGTACACGCGTGCAGGCCTTGTACAGGTCGTGTGTACCTCTATGGGTCCCATAAAAAAAAATGCAGCTAATAAAAAAAAATAGAGATAACTGGTATGGAAGACCAGAATCTCTGTTAGCTCATACTTTTGCAGAAACTCTAAAAACAAGTAATGAAACCATTTTTTTTTTAAATACCCAAAATGACTCCCAGAAAATGATGGAGATGCCCAGTATGGTCACCAATTCTGTTGTGGGTGGGAATCCCTCCTATGGACTTAGCATTTTAGGGCTCTAATCATGCATGCAGAAAATGACCATTTCAAAAGGCCTCTACTCTTTCCTATTCTCCCAACACAAAACCCAACATTCATGCAATACAAAGGTGTAAATGAGATTCGGTAACTCTACCTTAAGTCCTTTGTTTGATGTCGATCCCTTTTCTTTCTCTCGCTCTTTGATTGCAAGCCTCCTCCTAAAGTTGGCCTGCATTCACACATGAACAAACAAAAAGCTGTGAAAATGCATTTCATATACTAATTGTTGGGTTAGTTGTGACAATATCATAATATAAACATTCAACTCAAACACATGATATGGTGTAATGGGAAAAGTATTCCATTTTGTATTAATCTTCACAAGAGTAAACTTACAATATGTGGTCGCCACTGCTCCTCGAAACTGATCCTGGGATCCTCTTCAACTGTCCTCCAACTGCTTTTCTCTATACTTCTTTTTTCACAAGGATGGATAAAGGTTGGGACAAGGGGAATGCTCAATTGGGTATAGTTTCTTTACTATGATTTTCCTCCTTTCAAATGGGACCCTTACCCCTTCTTTTATAGGCTAGAAGGAGCTAGGTATTTGGTTGAATGATTGGCCATGCATGGTCAAAAGTGTTAGTTAACTTTCCCAAAGTTGTGTGTTCCATCAACAACTTTCCTTTTTCTGTGCTTTTGTAGGTACACGCGGGCTATATTGGGGCAACTAGTGTGTACAGACATGTAGTAATGGAGCAGGGTGTGTGGGTCTTTATAAAGTGGATTTTTAAGAAGAGTTGTTCAGTAGTGTTTTGGAAAAGAAGGAGTCTGAGATGGCATGATGCCAGGTAAGTATGTCTGGTGCAAATTAGGGTTATAACACCAGTAAGGTACTGGTTTGGTGGGGGTCATATCAACCATTGTTGGTTCCACTCACCATCTCTCTCATGCATCATGATCTACCTTGGAAAACCCCTTCATTAGTTATGAAACACTATCCATTTTACTTAATAAAATAAATACATACATTACCTTTTATCACAAAAAGGTTCATCAATTCCAACATCCACACATATTCAATCTGCCCATTTAGTCTTTTGGAAAGTTATAGATATATTTACAAGCTGGGGGAAACAGGGGTGTTATAGCCCAGATGTAGGTGAAGCATGACACTAAAAGAGCATTGTGGATTTAAGGTGGAAGTGTTTTATTAAATTCAATAGATCTTTATATCAAAGATATTAATTATGAGAAGAGTACCCTAGAGAAGCTTGAGGATCCTATTGCAATTGTTGGATATGGATAGAAAGTTTTGGGTCTTGCAACCATTCCTGGAAAACATCCTGAAGCTAGTCTACTACAATGAATGAGAGGGAAAAGAGGGACCCTTTTCCTTCATATTTTCTTGAAAGAGAATAAAAAACAACATTTTATTTTCCCTTCTTGTTTATGATCTCATAATCATATCCAAACAAATTGGTCACTCATTTTTGTTGCTCCGAGGAGGAAATTATTTGCTCCAGAAAACACTTGAAACTACGATGATTAGTTTTTGTTAGGAAGCGTTTCCCCAATATATAATGGAACCAGAGATCTAATTCATGTATAATATACAACATTTCCTTTTCATATGTTGATTGGCCCTAATGTCACTAATATTTTTTTGCTAGTAAAATCCAAAGGATGACCATCTTGCATGAATATTGCCCCAATTCCTTCTCTGACACAACACATTCTAGGACAAAAATATTGGTGAATTCTATTAGTGCCATGATGATAGTTTTGCACATAGAATATTTCAAGACTTGGAAGGATTGATAAGATATTGGAGTCCAACTGAAAGCATTCATTTTAAGGAGAGCAGAGAGAGGATCAACAATTTTTCCATAATTTTGAAGAAACTTGTGGCAATCGCCTGTTAAAACCAAGAAACCATGTAATATTTTAAGAGTTTTAGGGCGATGAAAATCCTTTATAGATTTAATTTTCTTAGAATCCACCCATACACCATCCTTTCCTATAACATGATCCAGGTAATCTAATTCACAAGATTCAAAAAGACATTTATATTGTTTGATAAAACATTTGTTCTTAGAAAGTAGATGGAGAACTTGTTCCACATGGGAGAGATGGGATTGCCAATTTTTAATATATATGAGAATATCATCAAAGAAAACTAAGAAAAAATGACGAAGGAAAGGATGGAATACATGATTCATGAGACTTTGAAAAGTGGAGGACGCATTACATAGTCCAAAGGGCATGACCAATAACTCATAGTGACCCTCATGAGTTCTAAAGGAAATATTGGGAATGTATTCCTCTTTCATACATATCTGGTGGTAGTCAGAATGAAGATCAAGTTTGGTAAATTATTGAGCACCACCCAATTCATCCAAAAGGTCATCAATGATAGGAATACAAATTTTGTTTATGATTGTGAGTTTTTCGAGGGAAAAAAAATCAGGACACATGTGCCAAGTTCTTGATTTCTTGAGTACCATGATGATCGAAGAAGAATATGGGCTAGTAGTAGGATGGATAACACCTACTTCTAGCAATTCTTAAAAAAAATTCTCAATTTCGTTTTTCTAGGTCAAGAGATGACAATAAGGGCGAACATTGTGAGGAATATTACATGGCACTAGAGGAATGGAATGATCATGGGCGTCCTGGAAAGGGGGAATTCGATACAGAGTGTTAAAAATATCTCGGTGTTGAGAGAGTATAGATTGGAGGTCAGGGTGAATAGAGGGAGTCTCAATGGAATGGAGTTGGGTAATAGTTCCATAATGACCCTTTCTTAGTAGATTTTTCATTCAGTGGGAAATGATGATCTCAGGTGAGCCTACTATGATTCCTCGGAACTTATAACATTTTACCTCATGCTAGAATTGCATGGTTAGCTCCTTAAAATCCATGAGGATGGGGTCAAGAGTGCATAACTATTCAACACCAAGAACAATGTCACAAGAACCCATGTCAATGGAAAACTTATTAGATTTCATGCAGTATTGACCAATTTGTAGGTGCACATTTTCACAATTCCCACCACATTTCATGGAACTGCCATTCGCAATCATGATTTTAAAATTGTTGCCCACATTGATATAGAAATTGATTTCATGCACAATGCGACTGTTGTGTTGGTTGTCACTTGGATGAGAAAAACAACAACACTTGCATGTCTACATGAGCCGGCTAGACAAGACATAAGTTTTTGAGTGGGTTAAACAAGCCAAGCACATGTATAAACAAAGAAATAAACTAAAACAACAAAAAAATAAAAGTTAGAAACCATGAGAAACTTATAACCATGAAAATCAAACAATGACCTACATAATGCTACCAATGGATCAATAGATTAGTAGGAAAAACATCGTAGAGAAAAATAGGACTTATGATTCCCCTCTTCCTCCTTGGGAGGGATCTTTAGTTCTGTAATGGAGAGATCTTCTTACAATGGAAGAAATGGAAAATGGTGAAGAAAATCAATTCCTATTCCCTCAAGAGGTGATTGGAATGGCCTACTGCAGTGATGCTTAAAGGATCCAAAGAGAAAAGAGGATTCTCAAGGGAGAATTCTTGCAGCATAAAAATACAATGAAGATCTTGGTTTCTTAGTGTACCCATGGCTATTATTTATAGAATTCTTTCAAGGAAAAATGTAGTTGGTTCATAGTGTGAACAAGGGGCCTTTTAGGGCATCCTCTAGTCCTTGACCAGCCTCCCATTTGGATTTCTCTTAGATATGAGAGTCAAGTCATGTTGGGATTTGGTCCATAAGTGGTTGAGGGGCCAACAATATCCATAAATGCATCATTCATAGAAGTGTGAAGATTTT
The DNA here is from genome assembly GCA_009831015.1 of Picea engelmannii. Classification (NCBI taxonomy): domain Eukaryota; kingdom Viridiplantae; phylum Streptophyta; class Pinopsida; order Pinales; family Pinaceae; genus Picea; species Picea engelmannii. The sequence goes on from ML776740.1 coordinate 1,727,105, forward strand.
CTCGTACACAGTCGCACACTTGGAGCATTGTGCGCACTGAGGGTTGTGTTATCCCATGCACACTGCGCACTGTGCGCATGCTTCCTTTGGTGAATTTGTGCATTTCGATTTTTGACCAAATTGTATAGTTGTTTTCATTTTGAATGCATTTTAGTGTTGTAGGTGGACTACTTGTTGTTGGCATTGCTTTGTTTCTTTAACCATTTGTGTGCAATGTTGTAGATGATATTTCAGTGATAGCATATGCCCCCTAATGTGTGAGGTTAGGAGCATACGTATAGAAGAAATACATCAATGTTTATTTTGATGAGAGTGTCATTGTAATGAAGAGTGAAGAGAGGAACTACAAGAGAGATCTGCCAGAGGGAGAGGGAAAATTATGGGACCCAAACCTTTCTCTAGGGATAAAAAAGAAAATATGTGTACAAATGAGGTGGGCATGCCCCATGCTCATGTCATGTAACCAAATTGTGAGACTGTAACTAAAGATGTATGTTGATGTAGATAACTGCAGTTCCCTCAAGGGTGGTTTATAGTGATAGATGAAAGTTTTGAATGGTGAACGGACTTTGAAGTTAGGCAAGGATGACTGTAAGAATTGTCAATGACTTGTAGGCATTGGTGGCCTAATGAATTCAAATTTCTTCGAATGATATGAAATAAGTGCACTATTCGCATAGTAAGACCCACCATAACATGAGAGTTTGTTGAAGTCAAATTTTATGGGGGTCAACAGAATCAAAGAGCAATGATGATTCTTTATGTGTCGTCTGAGACTCCTCATTGTAAAGGTAATGAGAGTCAAGATATTGTCTCCCTTCTGGAAATTGTGTTGATGTCGACAGAAAGGGACACACAACTCCAAGAAGAAAATGGCTTCGTGAAATCCACTGAGAAGATGTCAGGTATTGACGAGTAACATAAACGAATTCAAGATTATAGGAGACTCAAGACTACCCTTGGTTGGGGAATTTTGTAGGATGATTGGAAACAACCATAAAACTAGATCTAGTGTTAGGGGGACAAGTATATATGGGGTTAAATTAAGCCATATGATAATAAAGTGGAAAAACTCAGAGATCATGGGTACATGGACTTGGGATACTTGGGGTTTATGGACGATGTTGGTATCAAAATATTGGATGCCACAACCAAGGGCGACATGGGTTTCTTTGCGAGGAAAAGAAGAAGGCCATCAAGGGTGACAATGAAAAAAGATAAGAAAATGATGGAAACAAAGGCTTTTTACAATTACCAAAGAAATAAAGAATAATTTGGGTTGAGTATACAGATACAGAAATGGGTGCCCTAGTGAAAGATGGCTTGGCCTGTGAAGGTGCAAGTTTGTGAAAGAAACCTAGTGGAGGGTGGAGGCCCCATGGGTGGGTTTCTATATTAGGTAAATGGATGGATGACAATCTACAGATGGGCTAGCTCATTTTGGATGAGAAGAAAGGATAATGAAACTACAGAGGTGTAGTCAATAGAACTGAGATGATATGACCTAGGAGTCCATTGGGAAAGTTAACAATATGATGAGAAGAAGTATGGGGTTCATTCTCGGAAGTGCATAAGACTATCGAGACTCCCATACCTAAGGGGTTAAATAATCATGAGTGTCAAGTTGCCAAGGGGAACTATGGATAGCACAACTCATGTGGGGGAGAGTGTTATCAGATGATAGTACCAAAATGTTTTAGAGGTGAATATACTGTAGAGTTGAATGTATGGATCCTAAAGGTAGATGTCACGGGGTGTGACTCAGATATGCAATTGATTTATAGAGGGAGTGATTACATGCCAGTGTTAGACATATACCTGAAGGGGTTGTAAGATTTGTTGAACAAGTACCTTCACACATGAAAACCAAATATCAGACGTGAACAATATCTGATGATAAAGAACATATAACAATTATTTGATAAAACTGAAAGTGAGCATGCGTACTTGAACGTGAAGTGAGAAAAATGATCCTTTGGGGAGAAGTGTAGATGATATTGATGATATGGTGAGAGATTTCTGAGGTGATTTGAATATTGTGGGAGCTTGGGGCTACCGATCTGGGAGTTGCGAGAGACAAGTTAGTGACCTTATCATCCCGCATTGTGTGATTTTGAGGGAGGTTAGCTAGGGTATGTACGAAGGGCCATACATGAGGCCAGGAGGGTGAAAGACCTATTGTGAGAGGAAAAGTACTTGATGATGGAGCGCATTTCATGGGAAATTAGAGATAGCGAGTTCCTCCAGGATATCTTCATCTTAATGAAAAATGCGAGAATACAGGGGATCCTGGGAGGTGACAGGGGGAACTTTCAAAGCATGGTTGTCCTCAAGTGGTGAGGAAGTAGACAGGATGTCATGTTTAGGGTAAGAGGGACCACTAGACATAAATTACATGTCTCGATATTGTGGAGGGTACCTTGTTCGCTCAAGGACTGATGACAAAACTTATCGAATATCTGTAATGTGAGCCTTAGTAGAGAGTGGCTAAGAGGTCTTGGGCCGAGAAATTTGGTGTACTACGACTATTTTCTGGAAAAACTAAGTTAGATATGGAAAATGATGAGTGTAGTGGTCATATTCTAAGCATATGGCACAAGAGAATTTAGTTCGCAACCCTTTATTTCCTGTAGTGGAGGATTTCGTAGTAGCAGTGGACGTACTTGGTGGAGTGGAGAGCAATTTGGTTTCTCTAGGGAGTTGGATCAGATTCAATAAATCAGGAAGAGTAGGGTACCTATTAGTGGGGTGTCCTCTTTCACATAGTGCACAAGGAGGTTGAAGTCGGAGACGAAGCAAAGTTGTGGGATCTTTCTTCTTTCGTCTACCCCCAGTAGTTGCAGTGGTGCCAACAATTGAGGGTGAGGGTGGTGTGGCAGGAGCCTGTACTAGAATATGCATCGATATTCCCTATGTCCGAGGAGGGAGAGATGGCTTAGGAACCATCGCAGGTGGATGAAGATACCATACAGGGATGGAAAGAACCATGTTAGTAAGGGTAAGGGTCGCAGCTACTTGGAATGCATGGACTCCAGGTGGGGGGTAGAAGAAGGAAATTTGAGTAATGGATTAAGGGACTATCTCCCAAACAAGGATTTTCCCCTGGAGGGGGGGGAATAGAGGATATGTGGTGTAGTGGGGTTCTCAAGGAATTCTTGAGGTAATAATTCTTCAACTAGTAGAACTTCAATGTGAGGAGGGTCCTTGGTGGGAGGAGTAGTGTCTCTGATCGTTGTTCCATTAGAATATATGACACACACTTGTGTTGAAGGGTGTAGGAGAGGTGGTACTCCATGATATTCCCCCAAAAAGGATGGGTCCTTCAAAATTCCAGGACCCATTTTGATGACTGAGTAAGCATCTGAGATTGTGCGGACAAGGGGGAGAATGTTATCAATGTTGGTGGAAGGGTTAGGCTTGTAATGTGCAATTTGGTCGATGGTGACGATTTTCATGTTGTGGGGGAACATCATCATTCAAAACATAGAAGAGGCTATTGCCTTCATAGAATACATGTAGCTACATCCGAACAAGATATTGTAATCAAGCGGGGTGACGATAACTTCAATGTCGATGAGGATAGTTTTTCCCCCAAGTTTTATGGGGACATTTTGGAAGATCCCTTCAGGGGATGATGTTCAGTTGTCATAAGCTATTAGGTTGATGGTGGATGATACTATCTTAGGTGAGTCAAGTTTCTACCATATGACTTTGGACATGATGCAAGCAGATGCACCTTCATCGATGATACATCAATGAACTCTGATGTTCTAGATTTTAACTGGTATCTGGAAAGCTACCAGGGCAAGGAGGCATGGTTCTTCACTATCTAGATAAAAGGTAATGAGTCAAGTATCAGCTGGGTCAACTTCCCCCAAGGAAGAAAGAAAGAATTTCCACTGATTTGGACAAGTTTGGAGGACCTCCAATACATACATGGTTGTAGGAGACTTTTCTAATTCGTTGACCAGAATGTAATTGTGTGTTTCCCTAGCATGAGGGTTATTGACATTCTGTCATAACAGAATGCGGGGTATACAATGGTTCAGTGTCAAGGTGTGGAATCATCAAGAGTTGTCTAGTTGTAGTTGGAGCCGCTTCTGAGGTGGTTGGTGTAGAGTCGGAAGGTATTCCATATTGATGACCGCATGTTTGCAGAATAATTTATTCTTCATTGGTGAGGAGGATATTGCAATCGACCATATTTCTAGGTTGAATGGGACGTGGGTGTTGATATTTCCCCATTTGTGGTGGAGCAGGGTGTACCTCATGTTCGATATTCATCACACCTTGGCGTGGAATAGGGTTTTGAAACACGATCGTAGGTGGTTGTTGCAAATATTGTTGTGGGGCCTACTAAGGGGTAGGTGACGCTGGAGGACGTTGTGCATTCATGGACTCTTTCATTTGTTTGAAGTTGAAAATTTGGGGACAATGGGGAGTATAATGTCCATATTCACCACATAGAGTGCACAAGAAGTTCATCCTGATATTGTTGTTGTTCTTCCCTTGTCGTTTGTTGTTGTTTTCCCCTTGGGGGTTTTGGTTGCCCCCAGTGGGATGGTTTTGTTGGGGGTTATTTCCTCCTGGTCCTGGGTTATTATTGTTTCATTTTTTCCCTTTATTCTTGGAATTATTCAGTTGATGGGATGTATTTTCCATATTCAATTGGTCAAAATCCTGAAGTTGTTGAATGGGAGAGGGATGAACAAAATTAACACCGACATGTGGGTGTTCTTGTGGAGGACCAGGAAATGGAAAATATGGATTGGTTTTGGGATTCGATCCATATGGCGTATAGGAAGTTGACTTACCTCCACAACTATTATGGTCACATTTAGGGGTTGGGGGTGGACCCACACTTTATTGAGAGACCGGATGCATATGGGGTACCGGTGGGGCTCCTCCCAATGGCTAACGGGGAACAACATGATATGGTTGTTGGTGACTGGGGAGAGGGTAATAAGATGGCCCTCCATAGGGTTGTGGATACTGAGGTGCACCATAAATAGGTGGTTTGTGGTTGTATGGTTTGTGGTGCATCATGGAACCAATCAACCCATCTGTACTGTGGGACATCCCAGGTTTGTCCTGGCCAAATGGTATGGGTCTGGGTGCATCGGGTAATATTGTGTATAAGTAACCTGATTAAGCATAGATGAGGTCAAATTGTTGGGCCTTGTTGATGGCTTCCTCTTTTGACTGAGGAAAAGTGGATGCGACATCCTTGGCGATAATAGAGACAAGAGATTTGAGAAACCAATCAAGACGTTGTTCTTTGGTGGTTTCCTCTTTACTCAAACTATGACATCTATGTCATTCATGGATATGATTAGATATATGGATAGTGGTAGTTTTTTTGAACTCCGAGATAATTTCTAAGCTAGTATCATGACAAAATGGTAGTTGGAAAAAGGACAAAAAGGCCTTGGCCAATGATTCAAACGTCACATGGGACCCTGATTTTTCGTCCACATAACATTTGGCTAAGGAACCCGTGAGAGTTCATTGAAAAAACCTTAAGTGGATGGAATCATCCATGATGTTGTTTGAAGAGAACCATAAGTGGAAGGTCATAACATGGTTGGCGGGATCGTCCCCTGGTTTTCCTTCAAACTTTGGAATGTCTGAAGGCAATTTTGTAGGCATATTGGACCAAGTGGGATTGTTGAGTCTCCATTTTGACACTTCTAATGTCATATATTACCCTCTATCTTAGCCTATTCTACCTATTCTATGACTGTATACTTGACTGTTTCCTCCATAAATCCACTTAGTGATCTTGTTCATGTGCATAAGGGATAAATTATGATTAAGGAGTGATTTGTTTAATTTTCTTAAGTTAATTCGATTAAATGTTTGATTTTGTATGATCTTAATCGTTTGAATCCTAAGCAGTTTTGATCTGGTACCCAAAGCTCCAACTATTTTGGTACTGCACACTTTGTGTTATTCCGGTACCAACACCTATTCCGTGCTAATCTGGTACTCATGGATATGACTATGTGTATTCTGGTACTAAACAACTACCTACAGGATTCTGGTACTAACATTTCGGTATTGGATTTTCACCTCAATTTTCGGGCAGATGACGATGAAACTCAAAATTTGCGGACATCGGTTTTGTCCATAAATGTGTTTTCATGCAGAATTGTGGGGCAGAGTATCCATATCGCACACGTGTGGAGCTCCAGATCAGGGAGAACAATACATCCTAAATCTTTGCCAATTTTCCAGAAATTCCAGGATCATGCCCAGATTCATGGGAAATACATTTCCTTGATTATATAATTGGTTATACTCGACATCCATTGATGGAAAATGGTTTTGATTTGTATGGATTGTCTAGATCCAAATTTTTAATGTAAAAATCATATAAATTGAGTGATGGCTCTAAGCCAAAGGAGAGGAATTAGTATGCTGGAAATTGGATTTCTGAACCAACTCTTTTTGTAAATTTATTTGTTGAAGATCTATGGAAGTTTGAATTCAAGGATCATGTGTGTCTCTTAGCATTTATCATCTTCTGATCTAAAAGCTTCCATGTTGGCATCGGCAAGGGCCACTGATCCATCTTGGTAAGCTCATTGTAAATTATTAGTATAGATTTATATTTTATGTTCTTGTTGTTTTGATTTCATTTCTGATTTCACTATTAGAATTGAATGCAAAGTGTGGTAGCATAGGAACAGTTGGGAGTCCATCATCCGCATTACACAAGCCATCAAATGGAACATCTCATTAATACCTAGGTTTCCTGTGTATACATGAAGTAATTTTCTAGAATTGCAAGATTGTAAGATTGTATTGAATTTATATTTGTGATGCATCAATTGATTTTGAAGTGTGTGCAGAATTAGATAAGATTTTCTTGCAAGTTTGAAGTAATTTGTTACAGGAAATGAGATCAGACTTCATCTCTCACCTTCATGCACCATTTAATGAAGCCTCTCAATTACATTGACTATTTTCTGTACTACACAAGTTTGATTGGAGTGAATAGAGTTATGATTGCTTTTTTTTTAAGAGTGAATTGTTGATTATCATTTTCAATTGCTAAAGGGAACAAGATCTGATTTCATTTCTTCTTTTCATGAGCCTATAATGAACAGATATGTTATGTGAGCAAGAGCCTTTTCGATTGAGTGTTTGTTGAGAGTTTTACCATGAAATTTATTTTCTGTTATTGTTGAAGTGTGCCCAGATTTGCTTGTTAGTTGTTGTTAAGGATAGTATCTACAGATAACAGATTCAAAGTCCATATTTCCACTTCATGAGCTTGTAAATGGACAAGGCATTATCTGGGAAAAATATTTTGAGTATATGATTGCAATTTTTGCTTCCTAATTTCTGAATTGTGTGAAGAGTGTTATCTTTAAAAACATAGTATTTTGTTATTGTTTGTTTTCTTATATAAGATATACTAAATAGACATAGGAACCTATCTGTTATCAACACATATAGTGCATCAAATATACTGATTACGAATATTGGTAGATAATTTATGTTTGGTAATATATTATGCAAATAATTGCACCAACATTTTGGTGTCATTGCTGAGGAGTTGTAAACGGTAATAGGTAGTATTTGGATTAGATTGCTTTAATGGTTTTGGATTAGTTTTATGGATGAACTAAGGGTGGAGAGAAGATGGTAAGACATGTGGGAATATCCCATGCATCCACTTTGGTGGGGTTTCTCCAAAGTTAGGTTGTCCTCTCTTCTTTTAATGCAAGTGTGTTTTTTCTTTCTTTATGCAAAATTGTGTTTTCATGATGGGATAACCCGTGTGAACAGATAACCTGGTGACAACAGAATCCCAGTAATGCAAGGATTTCAAGTTTGGTGTGTTTTATTGCAAATATTTTTAATTTCTTAGTTTTAAGATTCAAATCTTTTATGATAAATAATGTTTGGGGTGCTGTAAGAACCCCCTAGTACTAAGCTGTGTTGTGATACAGGGATCATCAACCAGCTAGAGTAATTCAAGGATGATCAAGATCTTGAAGAATGTTCCTCCAATAACTTTCCCACATTCTAGCAGCAGCTAGGATATCCACCTCTCAAGAAGAGCATATCTTGACAACAGTCAATAATTTAGTTGTCTCTCCACAAGAAGATTTAGAAGTCCTGTCGGATTCCTCATGTAAATTTGTTCAGGAGACTAAAGAATCATGGATAGAATGCAATGAAGAGCAACCATTGCAACCTAATATTGAGGAGTTCTTAGCATGCCTCTCAGCAAATCTTGTATGTACCTCAGAGACCAATCATCTTGAAGAAAATACTTTGTGTGGCATGGAAAAGGAGGACATGTTGTGTGACCTAAACAAAGAAGGGAAACGAGAATATATTGATCCTATTGAAAGATGGTTCCAATTAGTTTCTAGGTCGAACTACTCTGTTACTTGTCATTATTGTTTGATCTCATCATCAAAGCAGTTGATCCTTCATACTCTCATATGCATTAAAAGTTATATTTTAAACCCAAGTATGGTTATATTTCTAACCGTGTTACGCACATGGCTTCACTGGAAGTATTCTTATACTTGAAGGACATTTTCTTTTATTCAATTAGAGTAGGATAGTAAATAAATAAATAAATGTTTCAATGCAACCTGTCTTTCATACTTTTCAAAAATGGGAATGTCAAAAGATAATTAAGCAATCAGTTTAAGATCTTTTGTTCTGATAGTAGATTTGTTTTAAAGTTATGATAATTTTGTTTGGAATCTTATGAGAAGGGAATATCTCCATCCTCTGAATGCACACATAATACTGGAATGGTTTCAAAAGCGGAAAAGGAATCCTTGTCAACGGAATATAACACTTAAGGGAGTTCTTCATGACCTATTTCTTCAAAAAAATTCTTTTTCCTTAAAGTTGTTAAACATGATGCATTCATGCTTTACATTTACCTATCTATTTTAAGACATCTATTTCACAAGGATGATTGATTAAGTCATCTTTTAATAGAAGTTGAAACTAAATGTTAATTCCAAACTATTTTATTCATAGCTAATAATTCAACTTTTGACATTTTCCCTAAATTTTTTGTTTTTAAGCATGAATGAAAATCCATTTTTAATTAGTTCTATTGGTTTGTTTTTAGCAGGTGTTCACAACTCTCTGAGAAACCCCTTTTTTAGCATCTCACCTTGTTTGCATGAGGCCATGCAAAACCTTAGGCATGGGGGAGTGGTTGTTGAAACCTTCATATTCTTTTGCAACTTCCATCGGCGTTGCCAAATCAACATGTTCAATGCTGGGATTTGATAGTCATTTCCAGAATTCTGGTACCATTCTATTATGTTACTGTATAATTGCATTCATTGGGTACTGCAAACAATGTTTGCCTCTGCATGCATCCAATACCAAAGGAGAAAGTATGTGTTCATCCATTATTGAACAACATTCTTGTGCTCATCTAGTACTGATGGTTGCATGTGTGTTCATCTGGTACCAAAGGAGGAGGTTTGTGCTATTCTGGTACTGAACCACAACTCTGTGCTATTCTGGTACTGAACCACAACTCTGTGCTATTCTGGTACTGAAACACAACCCTGCGTCCATCTGGTACTTAGGTGATCCGGTATTAGTAATAAGTTTCTGGTAGCTCTAATCATATATTCAAGTTTTGTTGCTTGATTTAAGTACTAGGACATGTAAATTCACCATTTTTCGTTTTATTACAGGAATTAGACTAATTATATAGTAAACATATGGCTACTCTCAATGATTCCACGCTCCCTCCATGAAATTTTGCAAGCCCTTTTATACATCACTAAATTCCTTGGTGAAGTGGTTGTCATCATGATTGAGCAAAAGTCATCCATCATGTCACTATGTTTATGCCCCTTGCTCTGTTTCGGTACTGCTATATTCTGTTATTGTCCTATTCTGGTACTATCTATTACGGTACTACAAAAACATGTTCTGATACCAATTACTTATCTGGTCTGATGCCAAAGTCATATGATCTTTTTCATGTGCTTAACATTGTTTTCACTTCAGGTAATTAGAGGTATGGGCTAATATCTTCATGTTCTTTCTATCAAGGATCGTTTAAGTCTTGTGTTGAATTGTTTTTACTCTCACACACATCGTCCTCCTACATTTATACACTCAACCTTGAATGAATCATCCTTTCTCTCCTTTAAGAAGATATTTTCACATTTATATCTATATTATAATGGATGCACTTGTCTTATTATCTCATCATTTTGAAAAAATGATTGCTAATTGAAATATCCATTGAAAAGTGGTGACACCGTTATGTATAATATTAACCTAGTTGATTCAACAAGTTCTTATCCAAGTTTATCTTTACAAGTTTGTCTTGGAGGTATTGATGAAAACCTCATGTGGTGGACCACCCTTGCAAAACCTCAATGAACTTGTATGAGAACCCTAATAGGATTAACTAGAGGGGCCTCTTAGTCATTATCCGAGATGTTCCATTATACATTGAATAGTTGAGATTTAAGTTGAATGTGGATGATGTCACCCTTGGGATAATTGCAAACAATTAATTATGTGCCTAATAAATATAAAACACTCTCGTACCACCTGCCTTCCTTATACTCTAAAACTTTCAATGAACAGTATACACTATTCTAAATATTTTGAGTAATATAATAAAAGGGAAGTATCAGGAAGTACAAGTAAACCCGTTGGGGAACTGAACAGGCCTGCTGGCAACGGGGCCATGCTTGTATGGTACTAAGATAAACTTGTCGGGGTACTGAACAGGCCTGCTGGAAGTGGGGCTATGCCGGGTAAAGGGAGTTGAAAAACATAAAGTGGCACACTTAAAACTGGAAAAAAAAACCCTTGGGTCTCATTTTGAAGCAATCACTATCAAATCAAGTCTAGGAGATGACCTTTATATCTCTCAGATGATGTTCTTAAGAACCTTCAAGTATCCACTTTAGAGTTCTATCTTTAAAAAATAGGTTTGCATGAGAAGTGGGACCCTCAGTATGTGTAATTCACCTTACTTAAACAAGAAGAGCTTCATATCTAAAAACTTGGATAAGAAACGATTTAATCATCCTGGGATGTATTCTCTTATGTGTTCCTCTCTTCAAATGAGATCTAAAACTATTGTATATCACTTTTACTTTAAAATGTAATCTATCCAGGTAGGCCTATTAGTCAAAGTCATTATGAAAACTCTTGGCCACTATCCTATAATCATATTAGAGTCACATCCAACCCTTTCTCCTAACTTTGATCGAAAACATAATGGATAATACTTAACGTCAAATCACTAATAGATCTAATCTATTGTCCATGACTCCACTTTTATGTCATAACTACTTTTCCATGGGTAAGAAGTGTGAAGCATAGGATATGAAGTTTATATTATATAACAGTAACTTAGGAGCTGAAGAAGGATGGAATGCCAAGAATGCTTGATCAAGTGAGGAGTACCATCAATTTTGAAATTTTGAAGATCATTGTTGCATGAGGACATGCAATGACTTAAGCATGGGGGAATGTTGAGTCTCCATTTTGACACTTATAATGTCATATATTACCCTCTATCTGAGCCTATTCTACCTATGCTACAAGTGTATACTTGATGTTTTCCTCCATAAATCCACTTAGTGACCTTGTTCATGTGCATAAGGGGTAAATTATGATTAAGGCATGATTTGTTTAATTTTCTTGAGTTAATTCGATTAAATGTTTGATTTTGTATGATCTTAATTGTTTAACTCTTAAGCAGCTTTGATCCAGTACCCAAAGCTCCACTAGGGATGATTTTAAGGATGGAAGTTTATTTTAAAATGTAGAAACCTTGGCGAATCTTACTAATCCTTCATATGCCAACTATAAATGTTTGGCAATATTTTAGTAAAAATATTCAAATTTATAAGGATTTTATATAGTTTTTATAAACTTTTGGTGATTTTTAAGGTAAAATAATTTTATCCTATAGAATTTGGGCGAATCGTTTTTAAAATAGCGATTCTCATTTTTGGAAAAACCATGGAAAATTAGCCCATGAGCGAAATTTAGCCCCTAAAATCATCCATGAGATCCACCTATTCCGATACTGCACACTCTGCACTATTCCAGTACCAACACCTATGCTATGCTAATCTGGTTCTCATGGCTATGACTGTGTGTATTCCGATACTAAACAACTACCTACAGGATTCTGGTACCAACATTCTGGTACTGGATTTTCACCTCGATTTTTGAGTAGATGATGATGAATCTCAAAATTTAGGGAAATGGGTTTTGTCCAGAAATGTGTTTTCAGGGGGACGCATGTGCCAAAATCTCCATATCGCACATGTGTGGAGCTCCAACGTAGGGGGAATAATCCATCCTAAATCTTTGCCAATTTTCCAGAAATTCCAGGATCATGCCCAGATTCGTGGGAAATACATTTTCTTGATTAGCTAATTGGTTATACTCGACATCCATTGATGGAAAATCATTTTGATTTGTATGGATTGTATAGATCCAAATTTGTAATGTAAAAATCATACAAATTGAGTGATGGTTCTAATCCAAAGGAGAGGAATTAGTATGCTAGAAATTGGATTTCTGAACCAACTCTTTTTGTACATTTATTTGTTGAATATCAATGGAAGTTTGAATTCAAGGATCCTGTGTGTCTCTTAGCATTTATCATATGATGATATAAAAGCTTCCATGTTGGCATCGGCAAGGGCCAGCGATCCAGCTTGGTAAGCTCATTGTAAATTATTATTATAGATTTATATCCTTTGTTCTTGTTGTTTTGATTTCATTTATGATTTCACTATTAGAATTGAATGCAAAGTGTGGTAGCACAGGAATAGTTGGGAGTCCATCATCAACATTACATAAGCCATCAAATGGAACATCTCATTAATACCTAGGTTTCTTGTGTATAAATGAAGTAATTTTCTAGAATTGCAAGATTGTATTAAATTTATGTTTGTGATGCATCAATTGATTTTGAAGTGTGTGCAGAATTAGATAAGAATTTCTTGCAAGTTTGAAGTAAGTTGTTATAGGAAATGAGATCAGACTTCATCTCTCACCTTCATGCACCATTTAATGAAACCTCTCAATTACATTGAGTATTTTTTGTAATACACAAGTTTGATTGGAGTGAATAGAGTTATGATTGCTTTTTGTTTAAGAGTGAATTGTTGATTATCGTTTTCAATTGCTAAAGGAAACAAGATCTGATTTCATCTCTTCTTTTCATGAGCCTATAATGAACAGATCTGTTATGTGAGCAAGAGGCTTTTCGATTGAGTGTTTTTTGAGAGTTTTACCATGAACTTTATTTTCTTTTATTGTTGAAGTGTTCCCAGATTTGCTTGTTAGTTGTTGTTAAGGATAGTAGCTACAGATAACAGATTCAAAGTCCATCTTTCCAATTCATGAGCTTGTAAATGGACAAGGCATTATCTGAGAAAAATATTTTGAGTATATGATTGCAAGTTTTGCTTCCTAATTTATGAATTGTGTAAGAGTGTTATCTTTAAAAACAGATTATTTTGCTATTGCTGATTTTCTTATCTAAGCTATACTAAACAGACATAGGAACCTATCTTTTATCAACACATATAATGCATCAAATCTACTGATTACGAATTCTGGTTGATAATTTATGTTTGGTAATATATTATGCAAATAATTTCACCAACAGGGATCATGCAAAATGGGATCATTCGTGAGTTTGCTTAAATTAGGAATGTTATGGGATGCCAAGTATGGCATAGGGAGATTTTGTGGAGGATTAGTTCCATCCATCGTGTGAGTAGGTAGTGGACCTGTCCCTTGAGAACAATTTTCCCCCCTCCTCCTTGTGAAGGAGAACTAGTGGATGGATGGCCTTGGGAATTGGACCCAGGAAAAGTGGAACCAAGTAAATTTAATCCCAAAATAATATCACTCTATTGTCCCTTGACCAATTTTTTGAGATCCTTGGTCATGTTTGACCTACTTTGGAACTTTGACGGGCTAGTCGAAGGAAAAGCACAAGTCAAAGCAGAGATCATGGGATCTCGGCCCCTTTTTAGGGAACTTTTGGGTTTCGGGCTTATGTAACGAGTATGAAATGTCGGCCCATGGGTTTGCCCATGTTTTATCCCTTTTGTAATGTATAAATAGATATCTAGGTGATGTAAGGAAGGGAGGGCAGGTTCTAAGTGGTGCTAAGTGCAAGTGATTGTAAGAGTATTTGTGCATAGTGTGTGTTGAGACTTGCAGAGCTAAGTGCAAGTCATTTGTAGTGATTTGTGCATAGACTATAGAAATTCTTTTGTGCTATGACTTCCTTGGGGAAGGAGGATCTAGCAAGGTATGCAAAGATCTCTTGTCCTCTGTTGATTAGGATTTTTATGCTATGTGCTTGTAAGAAGCTTAACAGAAGATAATAAAGAAGAGAAGAGTTGGTGTACGTAGCCCCAGGATGGGGGTGAACCACATATATCCTGCATTATGGTTGCTTTGTGCATTTTGATTATTTTCTTGTGTATATAATTTAAGATAAGTGAAGTAATGAATTTTTAGATGAATCTATTATGACATCTTAGTGCTTAAGTGATGTGAATAAATGTTAGATATGGTCTCCTTCCATGTGTTAAGTTCTTAGATGTGTTAGATATGGTTGAATACAGTTTTTTTCTATCATTAGGGTTTGGACCTGCGATGTGAATAAGGGTTAAATACTGTTGAATGTTAACTGCTAAGTGTTTTGTTAGAGTATTGTAATCACAGATCTGTGTCCCATCTAAGGTTGCAGACACTGGATTCCTACAACCACCCCTGCCTCTACCTCGGGTGAGACTTTATCTGCTTCGCAGGTGTTGCGAAAAGGGTTGATAGTTAGGTTTTTGTTGGTGCGTTGTTGAAATGTTGAACCCTGGGTCTGCCCCTGTGCCAACAAATGGTTCGGTTTCCAGGACCTGAAACTGTGATTGCTGGGAACTAAGGAAAAGAAAGAAAGCTCTGTGCATAGATTTGTTTCCATAGTGCATGGTATTCTACTTGACTTGCGAAGCTCTATGCTAAGAAAGGAATCAGATCTAAAGAAAAGAGGTAAGATCTTAAAGCTTTGTTATCTGAGAAAGGTAAGATAAGTGAAAAAATTTGTTTCGAAAAAATGAATCTAGGTATGTTTGATAAATTTTGTCCTAGCCTGAAAACTAGGGCATATCTAGAAAAAAGAAGATTTGATATAAGTAGATCTAATAGAAAGAGTGAGAGATATGTTATTCCTATGCATAGAAAGAATTTTTGGACTGAAAAATGGATGCAGAATCCTAGAAATAAATTTGTGTAGGCTAGCTACTATGATCCTAGTGTGTAGTATAGGAAAAGTTGGGGATCATTTAAGAGAAAGAGAGCATTAACCCTTTGTTTCAATTGTAGATTATTAGCCCATCTTGCTAAGGATTTCCCTGATAGAATACCTAGTTGTATTTGTTGTAAAGATATGGACCATGAA
The DNA here is from genome assembly GCA_009831015.1 of Picea engelmannii. Lineage (NCBI taxonomy): Eukaryota > Viridiplantae > Streptophyta > Pinopsida > Pinales > Pinaceae > Picea > Picea engelmannii. Next base: position 1,742,571 of record ML776740.1, read on the forward strand.
GTTTTGGATTGCCCTAGAATGATTGATAAAGTTGAAAAGATAAATATGAGACAAGAAAACCATGAGAAAGGCCAAGAGACTAAGATTATGGCAGAACCCCAGAAAGAATCAGAGACTGTATTGTCAGAAATAAAAGAAACCTTGAATGTTCATAGAGACATCAATCTATCAGAGATCTTAAAAGACAAAGAATGCATAGAATCAAGAATAAGAGACTTCTATTAGCATGTTTTTAGATAGGGGAAGAGTATGCGTGTTTTTCATTGATGGTGAAGATTAGCATGATCAAATGGCGAAGATCAACACGATTAGTAGCATAGTGATAATCGAAAGATAGGCAATGTAATCTCATAAGGAGGAAAACAGTCAACGCACGACAAAGGTTTTGTTTCAGAGTTTCGCAGATCAAGAAATCCAAAGGAAAGAGGTTTGAACTCACAATATGCGAAATCACGATAACAATACTGACCGTTGGAGTCATAGGACATGTGGCAAGTGATTGGAATTTCGCTGACTTCCACATTGGAGGAGTAAACGGAGCATGGTGTGGGAACTCGCAATATGTGACATCACGAAAAGATCTGGACTGTCGAATCATCGAGATCGTGGACCGTTGATTAGGCATGATGAAGGCCCGTGAAGTTGTGAAATCACGATAATATCTAGACCATTGGTTCCATAGGACACATGGTGAAAGATCATCATTTCGTTGACTGGAAAGTCAAAGAAGCAAAGTGCTCATTTGCTTGGCGAGTGGTCATATCTCGTGGTCACATTGTCGAGAGCTGGAGAGTAGAGCTAGAGAAGCCAAGCTCTATTTCAGAGTTCGTAACATGGATTCGAGAGAGCTCATCACCGAATACCCAAGACGTGAAAGTGTGAAATGCGTTTTCGAATAAGGATGCGGGCACAGCTAGTGGTTACATATGCGGAAGATGGAGGAAGAATCTAGCAGTGTTAAGCTCCATCGCGGAGTCTCGACGATCACGACTTGGATTATCGAGATCATTCATCACAGGAATCGCGATATGAAAGATCGCGATGAGATTTGGACTGTCGAATCATTGGAGATCTCGACCGTTGATCAGGCTTGATAAATTTCTTAAGTTCACGAAATACGAAGCAACCTTTGGCATAGCCTGTGGTCACCACCAGTGGTCATGTGAGGGGAAGAAAATAGTAGTGCTAAGCTCCATCTCAGAGTCTCACTGATCGCAACTTGGAGTGTCAAGACCCTTCATCACAGGAATTTCGAGATGTGAAATCATGAAAATCAAATTATGTTTAGATCTCGGTCATAGCTAGTGGGCATATGTGATAAAAGTGAAATCCTATGGATTTAATCCAATGGTGTTGGTTAATTGGAAACTTGATAGAAGGGTTATTGTTTCACCTCACAGGTAATCGATTAGTTATGATTTAGTTAGCAGAACCGATTCATGGTTCTTGGACGGTTGGTGTTTTAGTTGCCGATGCATTGTTCTAAAGTTTGAGGGGTAATTGAAGGGGTTGAAGTGTATAAAAGAAACACGCAGTGACTATGCGTGGTTGGATTTTTTGACTGGAAAATAAGTTGAACTGTAGAAAGGTAAAACTACAACATGCGTAGTGTGAAGAAATCTCAGAGATAAGGAACAGAAGATGAAAAAAAGAGAAAAGGAAAAGAGAGCAGAATGTGCACATATCAAAGAGAATGAGAAGGACAGAGAAAGAACAGATAGACAGAGACAACAAGTCAAGCCAAATATGAACAAAGCAGAAGAATAGTGTAGCAGAGAAGAATTGCAGAACAATGAAGAAGTGGTAAGAATTGATTTACGTGTGTTGTTGGTTATTTAATCATTTATTTTTAATAAGGGTGGTAGGAAGGTGCTAGGGAGGACTATTGTCCTCAGAGGTTCAAGTGGGTGGTTGAACACAGGGAGTAGTAACTTCCATATGGCTGTAGCCAAAAAAACCAGGGTGGCATGGTGGTGCAAGGGAGAACAGTTGTTCTTTTTTATACAGGTTGGTGCCTGTGTGATTGGAAGTTGGTGCTTCCATCCAGTTGGTGTTTCCATCCAGTTGGTGCTGGAACACTTAGGGAGTTGGTGCTTCCTTCTAGTGGGTGCTAGAGAAACCAGAGAGTTGGTCCTCTCAAACAATTTGGAGCTTGTAAAACAAATGTAGTAGCCTCACATTGAGTTGGTGCTCAATTATAGATGATGTACAAAACTTAAAATACTGCCTATCATTTCGAAGAAGAAGAGGTTTTCTCCCTTCATGGGTTTCCTCATGAAAATATGTCTCTGTGTATATCTTGTGTGTGAGTGATGCGCATTATTTATGTTGTCAATATGTAGTATAATATTGATGGTCACTTGGAGAAAGATTAAAAATGGTTTAATTGAATTAAAAATGTTTAAGAACAGTAACAACTAATTCACCCCCCCTCTCAGTTGTCTTAGTAATTTCAAAAATTGGCATCAAAGTGGGTTCCTTTTATTTAAAGGTAGATCTGTAAGATTAAACATGACAAGTCATGAAGGGACTTCAGCAAGTAATCCTCCTCTGTTTGATGGAACAAATTTTTCCTTTTGGAAGGTTAGAATGAGAACATATCTAATGGCCTTAGGTGTTGATGTTTGGGATGTAGTAGAGACTGGATACATAAAGCCTGTTGTGCTAGCTTCCAAGGATGATAAGTTATAATTTATCTTTAATGCTAAGGGAATGAATTCTATATTGAATGGACTTGCAGAAGCCGATTTTGTAAAGGTGATGCATTTTCAAACTGCCAACGAAATGTGGGATAAACTCATTAGCAGATATGAAGGAAATGAGAAAGTAAAAGATGCCAAACTTCAAACATTTAGGTTGAAGTTTGAACATATAAATATGAATGAAGATGAAACAGTTAGCAAGTATTTTTTAAGAGTTGAAGAACTTGTGAATTCCATGAAGGGTCTTGGTGAGAGGTTTGAAGAATCAATTTTAGTTCAGAAGATTTTAAGATCTTTGCTTGATAAATTTAATCCAAAAGTCTCTACAATAGAAGAACTAACTGATCTTAAAACTCTGTCCATTGATCAACTCCTAGGAACTTTAACTGTATATGAAATGAAAATCAACAAAGATAAATCCATTACTAGAGAAGCATCTTTTAAAGTAGACAAGAATACTGATTCAGATTTAGATGATATTGAGGCAAAATTTGTGAGAAGGTTAAAGAAAGGATTAGAAAAATATCAAGGCAAGATTCCCTTCAAATGTTTTAACTATGGTAAGATAGTTCATTTTTCATATAAGTGTCCCCATCAGAAAAAGGACTAGAACTCTGATGATGAAAAGAAGTACAAATTCAAGAAATATAGTAAAAAGAAAAGTTTGTGTGCAAATAATGACAATTCCTTAGAACACATAGATAGTGATTCATCATGTGAAGACAAAGTGAATGATTTTATGCTTATGGCTATGGGAGATCTTGATGATGAACAGACAGGAGGTAAAATTGATGATGAAGAAGTTGTGGTAGATATGGAAGGTGAATTAATCAGTGCTTTGGAAGAAATTGATAGACTCAGATGTAAGAAGAGAAAACAAAAACAGTTGTTGAAGTAGTTTGAAATGAATGGTGAAAAACCTGATGAAAACTTTTCTCTACTAAAAGTGGAGTTAGAAGAGGCAAATAAAACAGAAGACATATTGAAACAACAGTTTTCAGAGAATAAAGCGAGGTGTGAAGCCTTAGAAGAAGAGATAGTAAAAACCAAAAAAGAAATGGAGAAGTTTAAGGGATTGTATTACCAAAATCTTCCAAGTATTAAAGCCTCAAAAGGATTAACCTCCATTCTAAATCAACAAAGGAATCCAAAGTTGAAAGCCAGACTGGGCTATGAAGAAGGATCAAGTAGTGATCATTCAAGTAATACATAAGCCATCAAGTTTGTCAAAACTACAATCATTGACAACAACCACTCTACAGAAACAAAGAAAGAAAATCAGCCACCAAGAAGGAATGAAAGAAAAAGTACCAGAACCGAATCTGTAGATCAAAGAAATAACACAAACACATTTTTTGATCAAAGAAATCATCAGCATGGAAGAAATCGACTACAACCTTTTTCCAGGTACAAAGGGTTTTTCTATGGTTATTGTTTTTTCCGTTCTAATTTTGGTCACAAAGTTGTAAACTGTTCTTTAAGATCTAGATATTTGAAATCAAGATACTGAAGGAATAATTATCTTCCACAACAAAGATTGAGACAACCAAGAAACAAACGACCACATACTATAAATCATGTGATGGATGGAGGAAGGACGCAGGTGAAACATAACAACAGTTATGAGAATAACAATCGTTATGATCTGTTATTCAGTGAACTAGAATGTTACAACTGCCATAATTATGGACATAAAGCTGCAGACTGTTGCTTAAGAAACTATAAGCCAAATCTGAATTCTGTTGCTGAAAATTTCAAGGTTTGGAAGAAGAAAGCAGATGACTAGTGCAGATTAGTGTTATCAACCCAAAGACAAAAGAATCCTTGGTATATTGACAGTGGATGTTCCAAACATATGACTGGAGACAAAAGTAAGTCTCTAACTCTAAGTGAAAGCAAATCAGGGAATGTAACTTTTGGAAATGATGCACCAGGAAAAATAAAAGGTAAAGGAATGGTAAGTTTGAGTAATGGAAAAGGGAAATATCAAGATGTGTTGTTTGTAGAAGGCCTGAAACATAATCTTCTTAGTGTCAGTCAAGTCTGTGACTGAGGATGTGAAGTCATTTTTACCTCTAAAGACTGTAGAATAAAATCTGTGAATTCAGGACAGCTAGTTGCAAAAGGGATAAGAACAGAAAACAATGTCTATGTGTTAAAAGAAGAAAAAGAAGAATGCCACTTAAGAAAGTATGATGAAAGTTGGTTGTGGCATAGGAGACTTGGACACCTAAAATTTGATCATATAATCAAGCTCGGAAATAATGGGACAGTAAAAGATCTTCCGAAGATATCAAAGCCATACGACTCTGTTTGTAAACCTTGCCATATAGGAAAGCTTACTCACACTCAATTCAAAACTAAAAACTTTCCTTCAATAGAAAAACCTCTCCATTTAGTAAATATGTATTTATGTGGACTATCAAGGAAAGAAGGTAAAAGAAAAGAAAATTATTTTATGTTGATTATTGATGATTATTCTAGACTAACATGGGTTACCTTTTTGAAGGAAAAATCTGAAGCATTTGAAAAATTCAAAGTGTTTAAGGCTCTAACTGAGAATCAAATAGGAAAAAGATTAAAGACAGTAAGGTATGATAGAGGAGGAGAGTTTATCTCATGGAACTTCAAAGAGTTATGTGATAAACATGGAATCAAAAGAGAGTACACAATTCCAAGGACTCCACAGCAAGATGGAGTTGTTAAGAGGCAGAATATATCAATACAACAAATGGAAAGATCAATGATGAATGAAAGGAACATACCTCAGACATATTGGGTGGAAGCAATTCATACAGCTGTTCATATCCTTAGCAAATCACATCTCAGACCACACAGTGACAAGACTCCTTATGAACTATGTTTGGAAGACCTGCTTCAATCAAGCATTTTAAATTCTTTGGGAGTAAATATTATATTAAGAATAATGATGAAAATATTGGCAAATATGATGACAGGGCCAATGAAGGTATCTTCTTGGGTTATGCTACAAACAGTAAAGGGTACATATGTTACAATAAGAGGCTGCATAAACTAGTTGATTGTATAAACATAAAAGTTGATGAAGAAATCCCAGTCAGAAATGTAAGCAGTGTTGAACCAAGCACAAAAGATATAGTTGAAGATGAATATGAATAGGTCCAAGGATCAGGAAGAAAAGAATCTGAATTAGATGAAGATACAAATACTCAGGCTGACATAAATTAGCATAAAGAAACAAACTCACCTCTCAGAACTATTAGAAAGAATCATCCTGAAAATCAGATAATTGGAGATATAAATAAAGGAGTTCAAACAAGAAGGAAATTGATTAAAGACTCAGAACAATCTCATGTTTCCTTTTTATCTATGACTAAACTTAAAAAATTTGATGAAGCCAGCCAACATGAATATTGGATTAGAGATATGAATGAAGAGTTTGATCAGATTGAGAAGAACAATACTTGGGAGATTGTACCTAGACCCGAAGACAAGAATGTAATAGGTTCCAAATGGGTGTTCAAGAATAAAATGAATGAAAAAGGACAAGTTGTTTGAAATAAAGCCAGATTAGTCTGTAAAGGGTATGCACAAGTTGAAGGTCAAGATTTTGATGAAACCTTTACACCATTGGTAAGATTGGAAGCCATCAGAATGTTCCTTGCATATTCATGCCATAAGAACTTTAAAGTGTATCAGATGGATGTTAAGTCAACATTTCTTAATGGAGATCTAGAGGAAGAAGTATATATGGAGCAACCTGAAGGATTCTCATTGACAGATAATCCTAATTATGTTTTCAAACTGAAGAAGGCCTTATATGGACTGAAACAAGCACGACGAGCTTGGTATTATAGACTAGACAAATTTTTACAAGACAAAGGATTCAAGAAAGGTATTGTTGACAACAATCTCTACATTAAGTCTGAAGGTGATAATTTACTAGTTGTTTTGGTTTATGTAGATGATATTATTTTTGGTTGTACTAATGAATCATGTGTCCAGTGGTTTGATAACTCTACGAAAACAGAGTTTGAGATGTCCATGATAGGAGAACTGTCATATTTTCTTGGTTTGCAAGTAAATTAGAGGTCTGCAGGAATATTTATCTCTCAAGAAAAATATTTGAAAGAGATGTTGAAGAAATTTCAGATGGAGGATTCCTCTCCTGTTAGTACACCTATGGTGGTTGGTTTCAAGATCAGTAAAGATGATATGTCACCCGATGTTGATCAAAGGACATACCGATCAATGATAGGCAGTCTTTTGTACATCACATCCTCCCATCCTGATATAATGCAAGTTGTTGGAATGGTAGGTCGCTATCAGTCTACTCCTAAACAAAGTCATCTAGTAGCGGTAACAAGGATATTCAAGTACTTGAAAGGCATAATGAATTACTATCTGTGGTATCCTAGAAATCGAAACTTTTAATTAACTGCTTATTCAGATGCCAATTGGGCAAACTGTGTTGATGAGAGAAAAAACACCAGTGGAGGGGCATTATTTTTGGGTGACTCATTAGTAACATGGCTTAGTAAAAAGAAAGGATCCATTTCATTATCAACTACAGAGGAAGAATACATTGTTGTTGCTACTTGCTGCACACAAATTTTATGGATGATACAAACTCTTGTAGATTTGAAGGTAACTTACACTGATCCCATTCCACTTCACTATGATAACACCAGTGCCATCAATCTCTCTAAGAATCCTGTACTTCATTCAAAATCTAAGCACATACCAATAAAATATCATTTTCTTAGAGAACAAGTTACAAATGGAATTGTTCAAGTGAATTATATTCCTTCCACAGAACACATAGTTGATATCTTTACTAAACCGTTAGAAGCAACCCCTTTTGGATATCTTTGTCAAAATTTGGGGGTTATAACTTCTTTCATCTAATATGTTCACCTAATKAGGGGGAGTGCTTATTGAATATCTGTTGTATTTCTATGTTTCTCATAGTTGACAGGGGGAGTATGTACTGCAACAGCTCAGGGGGAGCATGTTTCTTCTTTGACATTGATGTCAAAGGGGGAGAAAGTGTGGTAAATTTCAAGGATGATTTCAAGGATGCTACAGTGGTGGTAATTTCAAGGATGCTACAGTGGTATAGTTACATGTTTTTCAAGGGGTTTCCATCAAAGCCAAAGGGGGAGATTGTTGGCATGTTTTTAGATAGAGGCAGAGTATGCATGTTTGTCATTGATGGCGAAGATCAGCATGATCAGATGGTGAATATCAACACRATCAGTAGCGTAGCGATAATGGCAAGATCAACAAGTAAGCTTAGAAGGAGAAAAACAGGCAAAGCATGAAAAAGGTTTCGTTTCAGAGTTTCGTAGATCAGAAATCCAAAGGAAAGAGGTTTGAACTCATGATATGCGAAATCGTGATAACAATACTAACCATTGGAGTCATAGGACATGTGGCAAGCGATTGGAATTTTGCTGACTTGCACATTGGAGGAGTCAGTGGAGCATGGTGTGGGAACTCACGATATGCGAGATCATGAAAAGATATGGACCGTCAAATCATCGAGATCGTGGACCATTGATCAGGCATGATGAAGACCCATGAAGTTGTGAAATCATGATAATATCTGGACCATTGGTTCCATAGGACACATAGAAAAAGATCATTGTTTTGCTGACTGGAAATTCAAAGGAGCAAAGTGCTCATTTGATTGGAGAGTGGTCATATCTCATGGTCACATTTTCGAGAGCTGGAGAGCAGAGCTAGAGAAGCCAATCTCTATTTCAGATTTCGTAACATGGAGAGTCGAGAGAACTCATCACAGAATACCCTACACGCGAAAGTGTGAAATGCATTTCGAATAAGGCTGAGGGCACAACCAATGGTTACATCTATGGATGATCCGAAAACGGATCCAGAAGCCTGATAGGGCTTGAAAAATGCTCAAAAATGAAAGTGCTCGGAATGCGACGAAACCTCTGCCATTGCGTCCGTCTCGTCTTCCTAATTCTGGTGGTATAATTTTTATGTCAAACGGAGTCCGTATGGAGAAGATATCGCGTTCTGTCCGAAAAGTCAAACAGGCAAATTTGATGCTGACTGGGCAGGACACGTGGCACATCCGTACAGTGCTGACATGGCAGGGTCGTACCGATGACATGGATGACCGTACGGAAGGACACGTGGCGTCACCAGGATGCGCCACGTGTCACACGGATTTGGCGTTTTTAGGGTACGGATGGACCAATAAAAAAGTGACACGTGTCACCACTCACAGGGTGACACATGGCATGCTGACGTCAGCAGGATGATGTGGCAGTACGGCGGCAGATGACAGGGAAGACACGTGGCAGATGATGTGGCATGACGTGGCATATGGCAGAGTTGACATGGCAGCACACGTGGGCCAATCACAGGCTGACACGTGGCATGTTCTCATTGGAAAAAAAAAGGTGCCACGTGGCCCACTCAGGGGCTGCCGCGTGGCACCCCATTACTGGATCGTGGATTCAATGTAAAATTTGGCGTGGTCGGGGATCGAACCCGCGACCTCCAGGAGAACAGTGGACTAGAACTGTTGGGCTAACCGGCCGCCCAGCGGGTGGAACTTGTTACAATAATGGAAAAAATGGTATTTAAATTTGTTTATTGGTTTTAACCGTGGCGGAAAGGGTCGGGGCTTAGCCCCAGCCCTCGATTCTGTAGCCATCGCACGGGACCACGGTGTATTTGGCGGGAGCCATTTCAAACAAATGCACGCGGGGTTGTTTTAAACCAACAGCCCGCGGTCCTATGCTTTTGCCACATGACTCGGGCGGTGATTCCAAAACAGCGC
>ML776740.1:1753187-1784801 GCA_009831015.1 Picea engelmannii
ACTGTTTTCAGATCTGCATATGTGTATTTGACTGATATAATCCTCTTCTTTCCTCATTCTTTCGTTAAATTCTCAAGTGGTTAAATTATTCATGCAAGTTTAAAACTCAACCATAATCATAAAAGATCCTGCCCCGGATCAATGGAAGATGGAGGAAGAATCTAGCGGTGTTAATATCCATCTTGGAGTCTCAGCGATCACAACTTGGAGTATCGAGATCCTTCATCACAGGAATAGCGATATGCGAGATCGTGATGATATTTGGACCGTCGGATCATTGGAGATCACGACCGTTGATCAAGCTTGATAAAGTTCTTAAGTTCACGAAATATGAAGCACCCTTTGGCACAGCCTATGGTCACCATCGGTGGTCATGTGAGGGGAAGAAACTAGAAGTGCTAAGCTCCATCTCGGGGTCTCGGTGATTGTGACTTGTAGTGTCGAGACCCTTCATCACAAGAATGTCGAGATGCGAAATCACAAAAATAAAATTATGTTTAGCACTCACTCACAACTAGTGGGAATATGAGATAAATGTGAAATCCTATGGATTTAATCCAATGGTGTTGGTTAATTGGAAATCGATCGAAGGGTTATTGTTTCACCTCACAGGTAATCGATCAGTTACGATTCAATTAGCAGAATCGAATCATGGTTCTTGGACAGTTGGTGTTTCAGTTGACGATGCATTGTTATAAAGTTTGTGGGGTAACTGAAGGGGTTGAAGCATATAAAAGAAACATGCAGTGACTATGCATGGCTGGATGTTCTGACTAAAAAATGAGTTGAACTGTAGAAAGGTAAAACTACAACATGCGCAGTGTGAAGAAAGATCAGAGATAAGGAACAAAAGTTGAACATAAGAGAAAAGGTGAAGAGAGGAGAATGTGCACATATCAAAGAGCATGAGAAGGACAGAGAAAGAACAGATAGACAGAGACAGCAAGTCAAGCCAAATATGAATAGAGTAGAAGAATAGTGTAGCAGAGAAGAATTGCAGAACAATGAAGAAGTGGTAAGAATTTATTTATCTGTGTTGTTGGTTATTCAATCATTTATTTGTAATAAGGGTGGTAGGGAGGTTCTAGGGAGGGTTGTTGGCCTCAAAGATTCAAGTGGGTGATTTAACACAGGGAGTAGTAACTTCCATCTAGTTGCAGCCAAAAAAATCAGGGTGGCAGGGTGGTGCAAGGGAGAACAGTTGTTCTCTGTTATACAGGTTGGTGCCTGTGTGACTAGAAGTTGGTGCTTTCATCCAGTTGGTGATGGAACACTTAGGGAGTTGGTGTTTCCTTCTAGTGGGTGCTAGAGAAACCAGAGAGTTGGTTCTCTCAAACAAGTTGGAGCTTGTAAAACAAAGGTAGTAGCCTCGCATTGAGTTGGTGCTCAATTATAGATGATGTACATAACTTAAAAGACTACCTATCATTTCGAAGAAGAAGAGGTTTATCCCTTTATGGGTTTCCTCGTGAAAATCTGTCTCTGTGTATATCTTATGTGTGACTGATGCTCATTATTTATGTTGTCCATATGTAGTACAATATTGATGGTCACTTGGAGAAAGATTAAAAATGGTTTAATTGAATTAAAATTGTTTAAGAACAGTAACAACTGATTCACCCCCCCTCTCAATTGTCTTAGTAATTTCAACAACTTTGACATAGATTATGTTCTAGATGAGGAAAAACAGGTGAATATCATGACAGAAAGAACTTGGGAAATTTTGGGAAAGCCTGCTATGATTCCCTCATTGGGAGGAATCAGATTATTTAGAGGAAAACTAATAACCCTATGTGGAATACTTACCCAGACATCTATGAGTGTTCATGGAACTTCGACAAAGAAAGGATTTGAGGTCAATAAGTTCATTGAGAACAGTGCCCCCTTTGCTTTATTGCTAGGAAAACCCTGGATTGAGAAGGACCAGATCTGGAGAAAATAATAAGATGCCCTAAAACAGAAAAAGAAAGAATTAAAATATTTCATGTCTAGGAGAATAGTGCACTTGATAGAAGAATAGGAGAACAGGTCGAAGCTGTTCAAAACTAGATACTCGGGTGTCAAAGAAGAAAAAAAACAAGAGAATAGAGCACTTACCCCAAACAGAGAAGAAGTATTACCCTTGAATCTTATGGAAGATCATCAACAACGCGAAGTTATTATGCCAAGAGAAGATAAGAATTAGAATGGAAAGATGAACTTAGTAACTCATATCATAGGGAAGAAGGCTAGAAAGCTCAGCAAGAAGAAAGAAAAGTTAGAAAAATTGCAAGAAGCTCTAGATAGAACTTCATAGAAGGAGGTTCTCTAGAATTCGAACTTCGCCGGAATATCATAGCAATGCAGATTGGCACTTCACCATGGCGGAGAAATATAACCATTGGAGGCATTATGATTGTTAGATCGACGCTCTTGAATGGATAAGAAAACAGCTGAAAAGGGATATTGAGTCGTTCCCCCATATGATGTCGAACACTCTGGACATGTTCATGCCCCTTATGAAGTTCTGCGCAAATAGGCATTTTATATATATCACTACGCATGCAAACAAGATTGAAGAAGAGATTCAGTCATACTATAAGCTCACCAAGGAGGACCTGGAAGAAATCACTAAGGAATGGCCCCCAGAGTTCCTTATACCAGTCGACCAGGCAAAAATGTCCGACTCGAACCTCATTGGAAGCTCGGTGGGTACTCGTGAAGAACATGATGCACCCAGTAGTATCATAAGGAAGAAGAAATAATATGTACAGGAACTAAGCAGTGACTCAGAAGAGACTACTTCAGATTCACCTGGTGGAGGAGGTGGTGACGAACTGTACAAAGAAGAGAACGATGGGAAAAAATATAAGCAGAAACAAGGCGAAGCAACACCGCCTTGGGATCCTGTTGATGAGGTTGATACATCGAAGAAAATAAAGGTTTGCCCCATGAAACCTACATCGCAGAAAAAGTCCAAAGATAGTAAGCCAAAACTGCAGACTGTGCTCATGGTTGATGACTTCGACTTCATTATCACAGCTGTATCAAACTCTTTGAAAGATGTTTTGTAGAGAACTGAAGAAAAACAAGAGGCTATGTATGATAGAATTGAGATAGAGCTAAGAGGTGTACAACAAGCCCTTCAATCCAGCCACATGGTGTCCACTATTACCCCTCCATTAGAAGAACCAACATTGGGAGATGAGCCTACCCAACTCTGCAGAATAGTTGATGCGACGAAAACCCACCTTCATTGTGCACAGGAAGCAACAGAATAGGCCACAGTGGCCTTGACACAAGAACAAGAGAAAGTGATAGAGAAACATCGAGTTGCACAGCAGGAGAAGGATGCCCTTTAAGAAAATTTTGAAGAGGAGAAAGTTCAGATCCAGCATGAGAAAGAACAGTTTCTCGCAGAGCAGGTTGGAGTAAAAGAAGTAGTCAGCAGAGCACTTCTCTCTATGACGGGTTTTGAGAAAAAGGAGGAAGACCCAGTGGAGCACCAAGTAGCACAGCTTGTTGAAGCCATTCAACAACTTCAATAGAGAATAGAATATCTATTGCTACAAGCAGTGCTAATCATTCTGCAATATGTGAGGGATCAAAGAGAAGCAACTTCTTGGAGCACAGTTGAGAGAATCAAGGCCTTCACCATGGAATGTAAACAACTAAGTGATCGCAGCATGCAGACTTATGAGTGACTCACTGAGGATATTGAACTAAATACACTAGATTCACAACTCCAGGAGGCAAAGAATCAAGAAACAATAGTATAGGCGCAGTTGAAGCTCTTGTCAGCAGTTGAGAGAATGAAATGATCGCAGAAACATTGCACTATTCAACAGCAAGTTCATTCCATACAGAAAAAATTCATGGAAGTGACTCAAAAGCTCTAGCCAGTCCAGTATATAGATTTCCAACTATTCGAAGAGATTGAAGGATGAGGAGAAGAACTAGAATAGGTAGTCACTGCAGTTAAGAAATGCTTGGAAGGATCGATGAACGAGGCAATTCTTCAGGAATCTGTTGAACAAGAGGCTTTGGCACAACAACAGGTCGAAGCAGCTCGAGCCAAGCTTGAGGCTTTTGAGGCAGAATTAAACAAAGCAGAGTGAGTCAGGATGAGTCACAGGTGAGTGTTGGGGGCCTATTCTCCCTTGACCAAGTTTTGGATATCCTTGGTCATGTTTGACCTATTTTGGAAATTCGACAGGCTAGTTGAAGGTGAGGCACAAGTCGAAGCGGATATCGTGGGATCTCGGCCCCTTTTAGGGCACTTTTGGGTTTTGGGATTATGTAACAGGTATGGGATGTTGGCCCATGGGTTTACCCATGTTTTGTCCCTTTTTTAATGTATGAATAGATATCTAGGTGATGTAAGGAAAGGGGGACAAGTTGTAAGTGGTGCTAAGTGCAAGTGATTGTAAGAGGCTTTGTGCATAGTGTATGTTGAGACTTGTAGAGCTAAGTGCAAGTCATCTGTAGTTCTTTCTACACAGACTATAGGAAGGCTTTTTTGCTATGACTTCCTCAGGGAAGGAGGATCTGGCGAGGTACGCGCAATTCTCCTATCCTCTACGGAGTAGGATTTTGATGTTATGTTCCTGTAAGAAGCTTGACAGAAGATAATAAAGATGAGAAGAGTGGGTAGATGTAGCCCTAGGCTGGGGGTGAACCACGTATATCCTGTGTTATGGTTTCTTTGTGCGTTCTAGTTATTGTCTTGTGTATATAATTTAAGCTAAGTGCAGTAATGAATGTTTAGATGAATCTAGTATGATATCTTAGTGCTTAAGTGATGTGAATAAATGCTAGATCTGATCTCTTTCCATGTGCTAAGTGATTAGATGTGTTACATATGGTTGAATATTGTTTTGTTCTATAATTAGGGTTTGGACCTGCGATGTGAATAAGGGTTAAATACTAATGAATGTTAATTTCTAAGTGCTTTTTAGAGTATTGTAATCACAGATATGTGACTCATCTAAGGTTGAAGACACTAGAGTCCTGCAACCACCCCTGCCTCTACCTCGGGTGAGTCTTCATCTTCTTTGCAGGTGTTGTCAAAAGGGCCGGTAGTTAGGGTTTTGTTGGTGCACTGATGAAATGTTGAACCTTGGGTCTGCCCCTATGCCAACACACTCGTAGGGATGTGAGATGGTTGAGTCGGTGATTTGGAAAGACTAGGTACTCCTCCTAGAATAGGAGGGATATTTTTCAAGCATCTAGAATGACGGGGATTTTGTGGTTCCCCTATGGTTTTCGACCAGAAAAGTGAATGTGTGAAAATGGTGACAAGAGAAATAAATGAACAAGAGCTTTGTATATTTTGGACCTTCACAAGATAGTTTAACTCTGAATTTCATTTAATCAAATAAGAGTCATACATAAATCAATTTTAAAATAAACAAATATGTGGATAGGTGGATTTGTCCGCGTGGAGGAAAAAATAAAAAATAAAATGATGGTGTCCTAAAAGACGTACCATACTTCCTCTCAAATAGCATTGGGCCTTCCAAAAGAACTCAACAGTGGGGTCTGAAGCCACCGGAAGAGGAACTAGTGAAGGATGAAATAATCAGTTATAATGAGGGGTAGAGGGTGCACATCTTGAAAGAGATGGCGATATTTTCCAATAGCCACACAAAATCTGATGAAGGTGTGATTGCAGCCCACAATCGCCACCTGGGTAGATGTCCTAAGTTTTGGTTACTAGGTACCTCTGTCAAAGTGCGACAATTAGATTTTCAGCCTCAAAAATGGGTCACGGGATGGATGCCCTTCCAAGAGTTGGGTGACTCAAGGAGGGATGCGCAGAACAACTAGAACTCATCCTTTGACCCTTTACGGGTATGTCCCTTCCTTATGGTGTAGGAACACTTTACTTGGAAGATTTTTAAAAGTTCCCTATTTCTAAACTTCTAGTGTTTGAAAATGTGAGAACCGCATAATTGGGGTTTATTTGGATGCATACCCCCGATATCCTACCTAGACTAAAAAACTTATTTTGGCACCTCCTTTGGAGGAAAACTTAGTGTGTTTTTAGAAAAAATTTAGATGTGGTGAGATAAGAGATTGGGGTGTGAACCAATCTCGTTTGAATTAAATGAGTGTGGATAATTTTCAAATAAGTAGTGGGATGTTTCAAAATTCCTTTGGAGAAAACCTACTTCAACCTCCACTATTCAAAATGGAAATTATGTGTGTGAGGAGTGACTTTCTATGCAAGCAAGTGAAAAAGTGTGCCAAGTTTTTAATAAGTTAAGTGTGAGATTGCAACATGTGGACTTCCTATGGTTCTTACAAATATTTTTTACTTAGCTTACAATGTGTCATTGGTACAACCTTGCAGAATATTTAAAGCCATAAAGAACTAGCAATCTGGACATATGGGTCCTTTACAAATCCTTTAAACTCCTTAAATATTGTTTACACTAAGAAATATTTGAAACTATCCTATAGTGTAAGCATGTGGGCATGTATGGGCCTGTTACTTTTATTTTTAAACTTCCCTAGATTGTGATGTAAACTAAGAAAGAAATTTTAAGAAACTGACCTAAGTTTTCAACATGTGGGCATGTATGGGCCATTACAAAACTTTAAGATGATTTCAAAAAACTAAGAGGAACCCTATGGGGGCTTTGTCCTCTCCTAAATATTTAAGGGAGATGAAATGTCCCCTTAACCACCTTTCTGATTCTCAAGATCACACTACGGTGTGAGAGAAGAGCATACTTGAAAGTCAAAGTTAACTTCTAGTCCCAATGTAAGTTATTTATGTATGATAGCAATAACCTCAACTTAAAATTTTACAAGCTAAATAAGCCATCCATGTGGAAACAAAGTAAAAGATGAGAATATTGGTTACTTTTACCCTCTAAGTGCCTATGTTAGCTAACCTTTCATATGGGAAAGGAATCTAAGTGTGGTGGAGTTTCCTTACAAAGTGCATGAAAGTAAAAATATGAAGGCTAGGGGCCTTCAAATCATCATAAAAAACCTTACAAATTTGAAAAAATGGAGATATGTGTGGGTTACAACTCTGACAAGCGTGCAGAGGGCACACAATTCGTAGAATGCACAGAGAAAAGAGGCATGTTTCACACATAGTTTGCATAACGCACGTCTATGGGCAGGAAAATCTGCGCAGTTCCTATCATGCGTCGGGGGAGAAATTTCCAAGTGAAATACTCCTTCCCTAGCTCTAAATTTTGACTTTGGCAGGTTGGGCTAGGTTGGTCTTGGTACCTGAAATACAAACCAATCAAAATGAAGTGCTCTCTAAGCTCAAATAGGGAGGAATTTGATACCGATCCCCAATATGGTCGTCAATCTGTTGTGTTGGTTTTGTCACTTGGGTGAGAAAAACAACAACACTTGCATGTCTAGATGAGCCTGCTAGACGAGACAAAATTTTTTGAGTGGGTTAAACAAGCCAAAAACATGGATAAAAAAATAAACAAACTAAAACAACTACGAAATAAAATTTAGAAAACATGAGAAACTTAGAACCATGAAAATCAAATAATGACCAACACAATGCTACCAATGGATTAATAGATTAGTAGGAAAAACACCATAGAGAAAAATAGGGACTTATGAGTCCCCTCTCCCTCTTTTGGAGGGCTCTTGATTTCCCTAATGGAGATCTCTTGATACAATGGAAGAAATGGAAAATGGTGAAGAAAAGAAATGCTTATTCCCTCAAGAGGTGAGTGGAATGGCCTATTGCAATGATGCTTGAAGGCTTCAAAGAGAAAAGAGGATTCTCAAGGGATAATTCTTGCAGCGTAACAATACAATGAAGATATTGGTTTCTTAGTGCACCCATGGCTCTTATTTATAGCATTCCTTCAAGGAAAAATGTAATTGGTTTATAGTGTGCATAAGGGGCCTTTTAGGGAACCCTCTAGTCCTTGACCAGTGTCCCATTCGGATTTCGCTCAGATATGAGGGTCAAATCGTGTTGGGAGATAGTCCAAAAGTGGTTGAGGGGCCGAAAAGATCCATAAATGTGTCATTCATAGAAGTGCATGGTTTTTCTCGTACACAGTCTCGCACTTGGCGCATTGTGTGCACTGAGGGCTATGTTGGCCCGCGCACTATGCACGCACTTCCTTTGGTGAATCTGTGCATTTCCATTGTTGACCCAATTGTATAGTTTTTTTCCTTTTGAATGCATTTTAGTGTTGTAGGTGAACCAATTGTTGTTGGCATTGTTGTGTTTCTTTAACCATTTGTGTGCAATGTTGTGGACGATATTTCAGTGATAAAAGAAACAATGAATAAAATTATGGGTGCTTCCACTTTCAATTAGTATTATTACTTTCCTATGCTTAATGTAGCCAATTAGCTTGGGGGTTTGGGGAGTACAGAATCTAGTGAGGGCATGCAACAAAAGTAGTGGTTCAACTTCTAGTGGATCAAATACCGAAGTAGGATCATTTGTTTGGGGTATCTCTTCCATAGGGGAAAATTTGGCCTTCTTGTCAACAACATCCTCATAAATGGCCATCAAAATATTTGGTTCCTTATACTTGTGCCCCAGAAAATATTTGTCATCAAAATTATAAAAAAGACACTTAATTTGGCATTCAACCATTTAATCCTAAGTAAATTTCTAGATCTTGAGAGGAGTGGCATGAGGGGAAGCATTGGTAGGTCTAGGGCGAGGAATAAAAATGGGTTTTCCATTCTAGGTAAAAACAAACTGTTGTGCTTTCCTTGGCACATTCAATATATCCACCCAAGGCTGGGGGAGATCCATTAGGACATGATCTCAGATTTCATCCTTTAGGCCACTGATAAATCATTCCCTGAAGAAGGCATCTAAAATACCCTCCATTCTAAAATACAAATGATCAAAGGTGGTGATAAATTCTTCCACCGTGCCTGACTATTTCAACTTGGTATAATGGCCTAAATGGTGTGTTTCTGTGTCAAAATATTCATAAATTTCAGCTACAAGTTGTGTCCAAGAAACATACACTTGGCATGAATTTTTATGCAATTTCCATCGTTTCCAACATTCAGGATCTAGATAGAGGACACCATATAAAAAAATTTCCAATTAATCAGTGATTCCATGAAAGGAGAAATAATTTTCGATTTGTGTGACCCATCCTGTGGGATTCAAGCCATTACATTTGTTCACCTCAACTCTAGGAA
The DNA here is from genome assembly GCA_009831015.1 of Picea engelmannii. NCBI lineage: Eukaryota > Viridiplantae > Streptophyta > Pinopsida > Pinales > Pinaceae > Picea > Picea engelmannii. Next base: position 1,762,338 of record ML776740.1, read on the forward strand.
TATGTATTTCTCAATGAGGTTGATTGGAATTGAAGGAATGGTAATGAAAATATTTGACATCTTCATGGTGATAAAGTTGTTTAGAAGAGGCGGGATGTGGGAATTGACTTGTAATATCCCCAAGGACTAGCCCCAGTTGAATTTATAAATTATAAACATGTTATAGGTTGTTGATCCAAGTGTTGATAAGTTGTTGGGCTTATTTATTTACTAGGACAGAGAGCCTAGGTGTCAAAGGCCATGAGCCTAATTTTGTATATGTAATTATGTAGATCATTAATAAAATATAAACATCGTTGCATATAGACCGACCACAAAGAAAGACTAATGGAGGACTAAGCTTCCACAAAATGGGTAAGGGAGAGGGGGATGAAAGCTAGGAAGAGGGGATAATCTTGAGGGATTAAGTCCTTAGGAATAATAATTTATTATTACTCTAGAGTGGTGTGAAAGGTATGTTTTTATCCTAAGTCCTGGGAGAGGCAACGCATGCAGCTCCAACATGTGAAAAAGGGAACACATACTTGATGGAGTGCATGTAGCTTCATGGGTGAGATGTGTCGACTCAAGGACATGCAATTTAACCCAAGAAGTGAGCCATGATGGAGGTTTGTCCTCCATTCTTTCATTCGCAGTTTGTACCGTGTTACCTCTGTGTCTGAGCGTTGTATACCTCACACAACTCTGAAACCCGAAATCGTGAGACCTCTGTGATAGACTATGTATTCTCATGAATTATGTAGAGTCTCTGCGTTTGGTATCCATCACCAATCTCTGCATAATTTTCCTGCCATGCACCCTAAAAACTAGTGGCAGACCCATGGATTAAGCCGTGTCTCCTATGTGTCCTATGAGTCCAATTTATCCATTCTGCAATCCAAGTTCGTGTTTGACCATCTGGGTTGCTTCCTTCTAAGAAACCTGAGCATACCGTAATTGCCTATGTCGGGTGTGTTATAACTGTGGGCTGTAGTGGCCACATAATCCCTTGGCTAAGTGTGATTGGCTACCATCATTTGTTCCTTGCTGAGCCATTTTTTTGTCTTCCTTGTGCTAGAACGGAGCTGAAGAAGCAGTTTGTTAGGCCTGTATGAAACACTCTATCCAGGGAGAGAGGTAGTTGTGGTTGAAGAACCAGGTTTTTAGGCCTCTGAGTGACTCTCTCTAGGTGAGAGAGTGCACAGAGGAAGTGAGAAATCTTGGAAGGGATCCTAAAGCTGCCACAGACCTCGAAGAATTCCGGTCCAGCCTATTTCTAAAGCCCAAGGCAAGGGAGGTTTAGTGACCAAAGGACTGTCTTGGTGAAAGTGAAGGTGTATATTCCTGGGGTGGGACATGCATGTGGGGAATGAGAGTCTATGAGTAGTGGGCATAAGTGGCTCCTGGGAGAGAATCCTTCCTCATAAACTGTGTGTCTTCCTATTGACCTTGCCTAGCCTAGGATTCCCTTTCCTGGTGGATCTTAGTCCTAGCTCGAAGGTGACCTATTGTTGAGAGTGATGACCAGCGTGGTCTAAGGCTAGGAGGCTCATGGAAGGTTAGCATGCAGTTGGTGGTGTTACACCAGTTTAAAATATAAGTATTAATTATGTACTTAATTTATATGTGATGCACGTCTATGTATTGAAATGTATCATGTATTCTGTTGCGATGATATTTACAATTAATTCCCTTAAGACTGTATGTTAGCAGTAATTATATGTTTATTCTGTGTTAAGTCATTTAAATTCATTAAAATGCATACTATATAATTTTGTGAATGTTTCCACGTAGTAGCATTGCCCAACCATGGGGTTGATGGTTGGGGGCATTATAGTATGGTATCATAGCCCATGGTTTCCACATTGAGCCTGGATGGGCTGATAAGTTGTATTTGGACCCAAGGTTTTGAGAGGAAATTGTGTCAGGAGGACCAAGTTTGGACCTGGGGTTACTTGGTCGTGTTATGAAGCTCAGGAGTAGTGGTAGAAAAAAACCGCAGTCGATGTGGTATTTGACCACACAGAGAGAGCACTCAACACTTAGGGTGTGGGAGCCATAGGATCTGTTTGGATGGAAAGGAAATTCAATACGACCATCAAATCTAGAGAAGTTATAGGAGGGTTATCCTAGAAAACCTTCAGATTTCGGCAATCGAGATAAGCAGGGTGTGTGGAGGCATAAACACCCAAAACCCAAAACCCCGAAATCTTAAGGGATATCTACATCGTAGATATGGAGAAAAGAGGTTGATCGTTGGATCAAGTAGAAGGAAGATTGTAATTTCGAGAGTTCGTTGTCAGGAGAATGGGATGTGTTGTTGCACAAACTCCTGAAACCTAAAACCCCAAAGTCCCAAGGGAGATCTACACCATAAATCTAGAGGAAAGAGCTTGACTATTGGATCAATCAGAAGAGCAGATTGTAATTTTGGGAGTTTGGTTGTCTGGAGAATGGGATGTGTTGTTGCACAAACTCTTGAAGCCTGATGTTCTAAAACGAAAGAGTAGACATGGTGGGGTTGGATGACGTCACCTGGGGTGACATGGACCTTCCTAGGCATGCCATGTGCCATCGCCTTGGTTGATGGAATTTGTACTATGTGGGCCGAAGGGTAAAGGAGCTTGAAATTTGGGGCCCAGGTTATAGCCCGACATCACATTCAAAGGGGCCTAGAAGGAGAAGCTAGCGCCTAGGAAATTTGTGACTCAGAAAATCAAGAATCAAGAGTATCAGGTTTGGTCCACAACTAAATACCCGAAATGCGAAGTCACGAAGTGCCCCTTTTGTTAGGCGAGTGGTCACGACCTATGATCGTGTGGGTTGGGGACTAAGAGAGAAGAGGATAATTCCCAAAGGATTTTTACAGAGCCGAGCAGAGCTCAGAAAATTCATGAAATCTAAACGTTTTTCTTGAATCATATTTTTTTATGAATGCTGAGAGGAATAATGTCCTGAAAAATTCCGGTTGTCTTCACATTGTGTTTGCAGAAGTTTAGCAAGTTCCAGAATCGATTAGAGTTGACACTGAGTGTAAATAAATGGAGGAGATACAAAATGCTTCTTGTTTAGAGAATGAAGCTAAAAGGATGGATGTTCATTTGGGATTTGAAGGGTCGAACTCCAATGGGAATGGAGAAGAGATAGATAAGGAAGGGCATATGATGAAAATCATTGAAAAATTGCAGAAAGATACCCAAACTCACCGAACAGATAGAAGAAATCTCAGGAAAGATCAGGATAAACAAGGTGAATTCAACTTAAAGTTGACTAAGAGTTTGGAGAGAATAGAAAAGAAGTTGGACTCGAGAAAAACAACGAGTCACCAGACTTCTGAGGGAATAAAATCAAGGAGTGTTGGTAGACACCATCATCACACCCAAGATCACTCCAAGAGGAGGCAACAAAGTAGTTCAAGTCCATATCCTAATAGAAAGCACAAGATATATGGGGTGGATGAGATGAAGGGTGAAATGAACAAGATTAAGCCTCTTACGTTTGATGGAGAACAAAAGGAGGAAGATGTTGAAACATGGTTGATGGGCATGAGGAAATATTTCCAACTACAGATCTATTCCTCTCATGTAGAAGGAAGAATTGCAATGTATCAACTGAAGGGAAAGGCATCCATGTGGTGGGATCAACTTGTGCAAGTACAACACATTAGAGAGAAATATATCACTTGGAGAGAATTCAAGAGTTATTTCGAGAAGAAATAACTGACTAAAAGATAATACGGTAGAAAGATGAAAGAGTTATTTGAAGTCAAGCTGGGCAGCCTGACCATTGATGAATATGAATGAAGGTTTCTGGAATTACTAAAGTATGTTCCGTTCATCAAGGATGAGACTATCAAGATTCAGAGGTATCTATGTGGATTTCCACCTTCCATTGGTGACAAGATTCAGTATGATGATCCTAAGACTATGGAGGAAACTATAAGAAGAGTGAAATGTTTATGTGAGAAACAAAGAGAAAAGCCTACTTTTAGGAAGGCTTGGGATGAACAGAATAAGTTTTAGAAAGAGTAGAGGCAGAAGGGAAACACACACCCCTTTTTCAGAACCAATCCTTAGGGACAACCATCTTTTAGATTGCCCACAAAGGTTGAAGTGGGTGGGAAAATGCCAAGACCGCCACCTATGGAATGTTGGGGTTGTAAAGGGAACCATAGGTATATAGATTTCCCCACCGAAATGATAAAGTAAGAGCCTTCCACAATGTTCAAAAAGATGAAACAGTGGAGGACATGGGAAATAGAATGCTAAGGATCTACGTAGCCCTGGACAACAAGCAAGCTAAATTTTAGTCACACACGATTAAAGTGGAAGGTATGATTAACAACCAACCATTTACTATTTTAATTGATTCAGGGGCTATCCATAGTTATATATATATTAGAGTGGTGGAAAGTTTTAAATTTTCGAGAAGAAAACATGAAACTTCTTGGTTAGTGTAGTTGGCTACAGGAACCAAGAGGAAAGTCATTGAGTTGGTTAAGTCCTGTCCCGTGGACATGAATGGACTGGGCACAAAGGCTGGATTGAATGTTCTACCTTTAGGTTCTTATGATTTTCTAACTGGGATGGAATGGTTGGACCAACACCATGCCATATTAGACTATCATATCAATCCATTCACTTGCCTGGATGAAAAAGGAAAATGGGAAACAGTCCAAGGAATTCCCAGAGCTCTTGCTATCAGAGAAATTTCAGCAATGCAACTAAAGAAGTGCTACAGGAAAGGCTCTCAATTATTTGTAGTTCATGTGGAGGCAACACCTAAGGATAAGGTGTCAAATATTGAAGATCACGTGGTACTAAAAGAGTTTGAATATGTATTCTAGGAGGTACCAGGATTACCCCCGAAGAGAGATATTGACTTCTCTGTAAACTTGATTCCTGAAGAAGCTCCAGTGTCAAAAGCTCCTTACAGAATGAGTACGCCAGAGTTGAAAGAGTTTCAATTGTATCTTTAAGAGCTTCTAAAGAAGGGGTACATATGCCCAGGTGTGTTACCTTAGGGAGCCCCAATCCTGTTCATGAATAAGAAGGATGGGACATTGATATTGTGCATCGATTTCAAACAATTGAAAAAAGAAAGTGTAAAGAACAAATATCCTCTGTCGAGGATTGATGACCTCTTCGATCAGTTGAAGGATGCGAAGATATTTTTGAAGATAGATCTCAAGTCGGGATATCACCAGGTAAGCATAAAGGATGAATACATCATCAAGACTGCCTTTAGAACAAGGTATGGTCATTACGAGTTCATAGTGGTGCCATTTGGGTTGTCAAATGCACCCACTATTTTTATGTGCTTGATGAATGGTGTATTTAGGGACTATCTAGATAAGTTTGTCATAGTATTTTTGGATGACATTCTGGTGTATTCCAAGTTAGAGGAAGAGCATGAGAAGAATTTGAGGATGGTGTTGCAAGTGCTAAGAGAGAACCAACTGTATTCCAAGTTGATCAAATGCTCGTTTTATAAAAAACAAATCCATTACTTGGGGCATATTATTTCGAAGGATGGGATAGTTGTAGATCCTGAGAATATTGAGGCCATCAAAGAATGGTCAATGCCAAAGAAAGTGATGAAATTCAGATCCTTTATGGGTCTAGCTAGTTATTACAGAAGTTTTATCACGAGGTTCTTGAGGATAACTACCCCTATCACTTCCTTGCAAAGGAAGGAGAATAATTTTCAGTGGATAGGAGATTGTGAGAGAAGCTTCCAACAATTGAAGCAATTGTTAACCAGTGCTCCAATCCTAAGGATTGCAGATCCAAATGAAGACTTTGTAGTGTGTACATACACATGCAAAGAAGGACTAGGAGGAGTCCTCAGTCAGAATGTCGTAATCTGTTATGAATCCAGAAATTTGAAAGAGAACGAAAGGAGCTATGCAACTCACAATTTGGATTTGGTAGCCATAATAAATGCTCTAAAGAAATGGAGACATTACCTCATGGGAAGGAAGTTCAAACTGAGAACAAACCATAACGGTTTGAAGTATTTGTTTGATCATCCAACCTTGAATGCTAGACAGAGTAGGTGGTTGGATTTTCTCTGTGAATACGACTTTGATATCAAGCATATTAAAGGGAAAGAGAATATAGTGGTTGATGCACTCAACAGGAGAGTACAAAAATTACATGCTACAGCCATTAGCATGTACCGAACTGATATTCAAAGAATAATTTCAGAGGCTGCAAATATAGATTTGTAGTAGAGGGATTTGGTATCAAAGCTAGAACAAGTAAGATGCCACAGAAAGTGGAGAATTATAAATTGGAAATTGAAGGAACACTTCTGTACAAGAACAAAATTTATGTACCTAAGGTAAAGGATTTGAAACTTGTGATTTTGCATGAAATGCATAATGTGCCTTATGTAGGGCACCTTGGATATCAGAAAATTGTGGCAACAGTCAAGAGCCATTAATTTTGTTTAGGTATGAAGAAATATATTGTTGAATACATCACCAGATGTATGGAGTTTAAGAAGGTTAAAGATAAGCACAGACACCCAGTAGGGTTGTTGCAACCTTTACCCATTCCTGAGTGGAAGTGGGAAGTGGTGACAATGGATTTCATCACGGGATTGCCCAGAACGGGAAAGCAACATGATTCAATCATGGTGGTGGTGGAAAAGCTTATGAAAGCTTCCCATTTTATTCCATTAAAGACTACTCACAAGGCAGTGGATGTTGTTGATATTTTTATGAAGGAAGTGGCATGATTGCACGGAATTCCCAAGATGATTGTGTCTGACAGAGACCCAAAATTTACCTCAAATTTGTGGAAATGGTTATTCAAAGGGTTCAGAATGAATCTAAACTTTAGTACAGTCTATCATCCTGAGTCTGATGGGAAGACAGAGAGGGTGAATAGAGTAATAGAATACATGCTAAGGATGTATGTGATGGACAAACCATCGAAATGGGAAGACTACCTACATTTGGTAGAATTCACCTACAATAATGGGTATCAAGCATCATTGAATATGAGCCCATTTGAATCATTTTATGTCAAAAAGTACAATACTCCAATAAGTTGGGATAATCCAGCTGATAGGGAAGTATTTGGGCCAGAGTTGCTCAAAGAAATGGAAGAACATATGCTAAAAATTAAGTAGAATTTGAAAGTTTCCCAAGACATGCAGAAGAGTTATGATGATTAAAACAGAACCCACAGAGAGTTTAAATTGGGTGACCATGTTTTCATGAAAGTGAAAGCTAACAGAATTTCCCTGAAGTTGGGAAACTGTGTCAAGTTGGTAGCCAGATTTTGTGGCCCATTTGAAATCCTAGAAAGAATTGGGTCGGTTGCATATATGCTTGCATTACCTGCATCCATGACTGTAAATAATGTGTTTCATGTTTCATTTCTTAACAAATATATGCTTGATGCTAATCATGTAATTGATTAGAATGTGATTTCGGTGGAGCAAGAAGGTGTCATGCAAGTGCATCATATGCGCATATTGGATTGGAAAAGAAAACAGCTCCGGAATCAAGCCATAGGGCTTGTAAAGTTCCAGTGGACCTGGTACGATCTTGAGGATGCGACATGGGAGCATTAGGATGCTATGCGGGAAGAATACCCGCATTGTTTTGAAAATTTTGAAAATCTTACTGATGTTGTGTGAAAGTTGCATTGAGGACAGTGCAAAAATAAGGGGAGGGGATTGTAATATCCCCAAGGACGAGCCCCAGTTTCATTTATAAATTGTAAACATGTTATAGGCTAGTGAACCAAGTGTTGAAAAGCTAGTGGGATTATGTGTTTACTAGGACAGAGAGCCTAGGTGTTAAAGGCCAAGAGCCTGATTTTGTATATATAATTATGCAGATCATTAATAAAATATAAACATTGCTGCATGTAGACTGACCAAGAATAAAGAGTGATGGGGGACTAAGCTTCCACAGAATGGGTAAGGGACAGGGGGCTAAGAGGTAGGAAGAGGGGATAATATTGAGGGCTTAAGTCCTTAGGAATAATAATTTATTATTACTCTAGAGTGGTGTGAAAGGTATGTTTTTATCCTAAGTCCTCAGAGAGGCAACGCATGTAGCTCCAACGTGTGAAAAAGGGAATGCATACTTGATGGAGTGCATGCATCTTCATGGGTGACATGAGTCAGCCTAGGAACATTCAATTTAACCCAAGAAGTGATCCATGAATGAGGTTCATCCCCCATTATGTCGTCTACGGTCTGAACCATGTTACTTTTGTGTCTAAGCATTGCATACCTCACACAGATCTGAAACCTGAAATCGTGAGACCTATGTGATCAACTAGTATATTCCCATGAATTTTGTCCAGTCTCTGCATTTGGTCTCCATCACTGACCTCTACATAATTTTCTTGTCACGCACCCTGAAAACCAGTGGCAGACCCGTGGACTAAGTTGTGTCTCTTGTGTGTCCTGTGAACCTGGTTTATCCATTTGACAATCTAAGTTCATGTTTGACCGTCTGGGTTGTTGCCTTCTGAGAAACCTGAGCATACCATAATTGCCAATGTCGGGTCTATTATAACTATGGTTTGTAGTGGCCATGCAGTCCCTTGGCTGAGTGTGATTGGCTATTGTCATCTGTTCCTTGTTGAGCCATTATCTTGTCCTCCTTGTGTTAGAACGAAGTTGAAGAAGAAGGTTGGCATGCCTGTATGCAACACTCTCTCCAAGGAGAGAGGTGGTTGTGGTTGAAGAAGCAAGTTTTCAGGCCTCTGGGAAACTCTCTCCATGTGAGAGAGTGCATTGAGGAAGTGAGAAATTCTGGAAGGGGTTCTATAGCTACCACAGATCCTAGAGAATTCTGGTCCAACCTATTATTGAAGCCCAAGGCAAAGGTGGTTTAGCAGTCGAAGGACTGTCTTGGTGATAGTGAAGGTGTATACTTCTGGGGAGGGACAAGCATGTGGGGAATGAGAGTCTGTGAGTAGTGGGCATAAGTGGCTCCTAGGAGAGAATCCTTCCTCATAAACTATGTGTCTTCCTGTTGACCTTTCCTAGCCTAGGATTCCCTTGTCCGGTGGAGCTTAGTCCCAACTCGGGGGTGACCTACTACTGAGAGTGATGAGTAGTGTGATCTAAGGCTGGGAGGTTCGTGGAAGGTCAGGATGAAATTGGTGGTGTTACACCAGTTTAAAAGATAAGTATTAATTATGTACTTAATTTATATGTGATGCATGTCTGTGTCTTGAAATGTATCATGTATTCTATTGCGATGATATTTACTGTTTGTTCCCTTAATTCTGTATGTTAGTAGTAATTATATTTTTATTCTGTGTTAAGTCATTTAAATTCATTAAAATGCATACTATATAATTTTTTGAAAGTTTCCGCGTAGTAGCATTGCCTGGTTGTGGGGTTGATGACCAGGGGCGTTATACGACTTATGAAGTTGTTCATCTTAGTTGAGAGGTAGTCTATGGACTATTTCACACCTCATAGATTAGTTTTTATGGTAGCATTCTAATACTTGTGGGTATAAATATTGGAAGTGAGTTCTTGGATAGAGTTCTTGTTCTGTTCATTGTCGGCGAGCAAGTTGTTGAGTTGTTGGTTGCAAGTGTGAGTGATTTGCAAGAAGAAAAAAATGGGCAGGTGGGTCCACACAGAAAAAAGGTTATAGATGAGGGATATCATGGTGGACGGGGTGAATAAAGGAAGCCAATGGGATAGGTGGAAAATAAGGGTGTCGGAAAGGGTGGGTGGTTCCACTGGAAAAAAAATTCTTACAAGTGATAGGCACCACTGTGATTAGGATGAAGAGAGGAATAAAATGGAATAGGTCTAGAATAAAGGTGTTGGTGGGACCACTATAGGTTTTTTATTACTCTCATGGAATTATACTCCGGCCTAAATAATATTGTAGTGACAAAATTCAGAAATTGTTAACAAGGAAAATTATATAGGAATTTCATAACCAGGATGCAAGAGGCAAGATTGCGTGGAAAAATTTCTCATCTGTTTCTTTTCTATTATGTTCTACTCCAAAGGGTTAGGATTTTGAGGGTTCATATATACAAGGGTTTTCCCTATGCTATATATATTTGATATATGTGCGGGTTTGAAAAATATTACTTGACCCAATATCTTAAGGCACCAACTAAGGAGGCTCATTCATACCCTTAGCCATACTACCTGATTACCCAGGTACTAGAGAGTATCTTCCTGAGTGTTGTTCTAGGTGTCACTATAGAAGTCAGGCGATTGATCAACCAATCTAGATATGGTTTTAAGAGACCTATGGGACTCCTTATATACCTGGTGGTACATGGGAGTGATGGTTGTGTACAGATACTATCTGATGTGGTCCTACTCGAGTGGGTACCAATAGGGTTACAGAGGTTTCCAACAAGGTGAAATGTTTGTCTCAAGCAACCCCATGAAATCGTCTATACTTCCTGTGTGTATTCTTCCCCAACCATAGTTTTACCCATTGAACAACATATCTTTTCTCTTTAAATATGTCGACAATACACGTCTCTACCTTGAAAAACAAATTCTCACAATTTTTGTAATGGAAAGAGATCGGATACCACTTGTAAGGTACCATATGTATTATAATAAGAAAAACTATTGCAGCAAATACGAACGGAACAAAAAAACATAGAGAATAACAACACCAACAATGATACCTTTGTTGATAGAAATCCAATTTCACTTCCTCTTTGAGGGGGAAACCTCTAGTAGAGAAGAACTCTATTACAATAATTTTGAAGGCAAGACTTTCTCATTCCTTCTACTCTTATTTATACTAATTATATCTTCTAAAGAACATTCTATAAGAAGATATTTCTAGAAGTGGAATCTTCTATTAAGTCTTCTTATATTAAACTTGTTCACGTTATTAAATAGTCCATATTAACTAATTCCATCAGTTATGTTATCACATATAGTTGTCAAGGGAAGTAGGTCATCCAAGTTCGTGGTCTGCACAGGAAGTGTCCAAGCGCAGCATGCAGAGTAGCTCATTTCGGGCTTAAAATACAAACAGGAAAGTTCAACATCCAATGACGAAAGTTCCATGAGAAGATTAGATTAGCGGCTTGTGGGCGTTCGAGATCCCAAAATTGCCCAAAGTTTTGCGCCAAAGGAAAGGCCCGAGATCAAAGGTCAAGAAAGGATTTAATCTAGGCCATGGATCTCATTAGGAGAGATCAATGATGGAGAATAATCGCGTGGATTAGGAGTTTTAAATATTGTAAAAGTTGTTCGGAAAATATCACGAGGTCCCGATTCATGAAGAAGAGACCTGGACTGCCAGATCACAGAAGGCCATGAGTTGTTGATCTGACGCTAGAAAAGTTCGGGAATCGGGAGAGGGAAGGTAATCTAACTTCTGACCTCATGAAATGAAAAGTCTTGAAACACTCAGAAGTTGGACCCTAGGTCATAGTGGAGGTCACATTGCTGGGGTCCATAGGAATGGATCTAGCACTCGCTAGGCAATTCGGGAGTTTGGGAATTAGGAGAGTCAGGAGTGGCTCACATCAAAGCACCCGAAACGTGAAGTCGCAAAGCGCCTTTTGGGTAAGCGTCAGGTCATGGCCCGAGGTCTCATGTAGAAGGAATGCAATGGAAAAGAATATGGCACCCAAAGCTTTGGAAGCACGAAGGAGGGTGAAAATTTCACATGGGTTGCACCAAAGGCCAAAGACATGCATGTTAGTTTCAAAATGAGACCACCATGATTTCAAGTTGACAGGTTGACTCGAAGAAATGTTACTGTCCCATGGAATCTCCCCTAGCGTTCAAAGCCTTGTTCTAATCCTGATGAAATAAGTTAATGAAAGCAGGGGTGGTGGCTGAAACCTCGTCTCACCCCATAAATGGAAAGCTTGGAAGTATTGGCCTTGGAGGCAGATTGACAACCCAAAGTTCCCCTGTGGACGAATCTTCTTGCAAATCCCATACTGATTTGAGGTCGCATATGAAGAAAGAATACATGCCTAGTATGACAGAGAAGACGTAGATGAAAATCCTTGAATGCAAGGGGGGCGATCTTGTTCTTGGTGGTCGTGAGCAGTTTTAAGTATAAATAGGTAGTTTTGATATTTTTTTAAGGTCATCAACTAGTTGAGTAGAGCTCCCTATTTTGTAATGTTTTGATGTCAGAATTGTTCTTTGGTTATGTATCGGATTTGAGACTTTCAGATTAATAGAATTCAACCTCTTTTCATCTCTCTATAAAAAAAATTCTAAAACACTCGAGCATGGAGGATCGAGTCGAGGGTTGTTATGTTGTTGTAATGTAGGTTTGATTATAGTGGTATTGTGAACAGTTTTAGTCATCTCCCTTGTTATCTTTCTCCCTCTTAAACTGAATGGATCAAGAATGGAGGATCTAGTCGAGTTGTTGTAGCTGCATTGTGATGTAGATTTGATCATTGGGTTGTTGTGACTGTGTTGTTTGGACATATTTTAGTGTCTGAATCTTGAGCTCAAGAGTGATCTTAAGTCTGAGTTTTTCTTCTCCAAGATGCTTAAAAGTCTGATGCTCATAGCATTATTTTTCACATTTATCACTAAGTATTCCCTCTGCTCACACTTTAACTTGATTCACTAATTGAAGTTAATGTGGCCCTCACTTCCCTGTGCATTTCTTTTCTAGTTCTATGTTGAACATCATTCATATTTTGAGTTTTTTACATTGACCTCCACTCATATAAAACCAACATCCACCAAAAAAATTGGATGGGTATTGGGCTTATCCTCCCACAATGTAAGGGTGACTCTCAATGCTAACATTCATGGCGTAGTTGTCGGGGAACGAATTGAAGACATTTCCTTGGGATAGAATGAAAAAGAGATTTTGATTCTAAAGGTGCATTAGATATCATAACCATTGAGGATTGTAGTTTTCACCTGGAAACTCCACAATCAAAGACACCATTGGGGAGGACCCTATTGACAAAAAGATGACCATACCGAAGGGGAAGACTAGGTATCAGTTTATGAGCTTTCTTCATGAAATCTTGTTCTTGTTTATTAACTCATTTCTCTCTTTCCCTTCACATAGAAAGAGGATTATCCTCTTCTTTGTCTATTCAAATGATAATAGGCCTTCCCTTATTTATCCATCCTTGGAAGAAGAAAACAAGCCATCTTCTTGTGTTGTAGATACTGATCTCATGTCTTCACCTCTGCCTATTCATAAAAGTGAGATCTATATTGCATATCCTCTTGAAATTGATCACCCTTGTAGCCCTAAGGAGGTTGAAAATAATTCACAGTGTTCTCAAATCTCATTACCCTCCATTATTCCTGATGAGTGATTCCATCAACTCGTTAAACCTCATATTCATCCCACCAGTTTTTAAGCTAATATTAGAGACGATATGTTTAAACCTTTAAGGCTACCACTTGACCTTCATCCTTATCCTCTTTATTCCTTTGAGTATCTTCCTCGGTTTTCTAGGGAGGATCATGTTACAGATGAGAGGCACTTGGAGGCCTTTGAGAACTTTGTTGATCAGTTTGAGATTGTTCATGAGGTGCCATGAGGTTGTTATCGCATTCTTTTTCTGAAGATGTTGTTGTGTGGTTTAAATTTTTGGAAGTCTGCTCTATTGGTTCTTGGATCGAGCTATGCCATGCATTTTTAAAGTGCTGGGGTGAGAAAAAGTCCCTTGATCAGTATTGGTTTGAGTTCAATGCCTTGAGGAGAGGGGAAGAGAAAGCCTTGGCTTTCTTCAATAGAAGGTTTTACAACATTTATCATAGTATGCCTATGGAGATCATACCCACGGAGACTGCTGCCATGGTGTATTATGTCATGGCTCAGCATCCAGAGCTGGTCCTTCTCCTGAGAGAGAGAAAATATTCATCGTTAAGACACCTATTTGAATATGTTGAATAATTCGAAGAGAACATCGGGGCTAGCAAGGGGGTTCATATGAAATCATATCTTGAAAAATTGCATGTACATAAGCAAGACGACTATCAGTATGTTTTAGATTCTAAGGAAGAAGATTGTCAGCATGTTTCAGATTCTAAGAAAGAATATAGTGATTATGAATTAGAGCTAGAACAACAACAAGGAAAAGAGACTGCAATTGTTGATGATCGAGAGGAATTTACAGAGGAGCAACCTGGTCTTCTAAAGCATCCAGGATTATGTCACATGATTCATGATCCTATGGCTATATACATGGAATCATATGTTTCAGATTTTGAGGATTTCCAAGAGCATACCACAGAGACTTTTTCTTTATACATTGAGGAAAAACATTGTGTTTAAATCCACCATTATTTTCCTACAGAAGACAAAGAGTAGAGCTTTCCCATGGTCCTTGTTTATGATGATTATGATTTCGATCCTTGGGAGAGTCATGAAGAAGAAGAGGGAGAACCAAATGTGTAGTTCATATCCTACCCAAAGCCTACAAATGAGAAACCATCACCTGGGATCAGTCATCCTGCATCAGTCGTTCGCTCACCTGTGCTTGCCAGAGACATTCATCCATATGTGATCATTTGTAAGACAGAGCATGTTTTCTATCACCAACCCAGTGGATTTTGTCATTTTCTCTATGAACCTGTAAGGGACTACATGGAGTTTCATTTCCTTCATGTCTTTGAGCCACTTAACTTTATCCTAACTTTAGCACTGGGAGGAGAGATGAAAAGTGTAATCATTTTCTTGTCATAGTTGCATTGTTTTTATTTGATCAGTGACAGATTAAACAACTCTGTAGCTAGGGATTTGCTTGAATGGATATGGTGGAAGTTTTCTTTCACCTAGCGCTTTGTAAAAATAAATTAGCCTAGGAATGTACATAAATAAGCTCCTCTTAGGGCCCATGTATTTTTCTTTCATTTTTAGGATAGTGTGGTTACCAGCCTTTAATCCTCGGCAGGATGTTTTTTGAGCATGACTCCATTGCCCAATGCAGAAGGTGACTGGAACTACTTGTTCTTGGTAGCTCGCAGCAAGTATGCAATCCCCTATGGAGACAAATGTTATCACATATATTTGTCAAGAGCAGTAGGTCATCCAAGTTCGTGGTTTGAACCGGAAGCGTTCAAGCGTAGCATGTCGAGCAACTCATTTCAATATTAAAATACAAACAGGCAAGTTTAGATTCCAACGATGAAAGTTCCATGAGAATATCATATTAGCGGCTCGTGGACATTCAAGATCCCGAAATTGCCCGAAGTTTAGAACTGAAGGAAAGGCTCGAGATCAAAGGTCGAACATGGATTGAATCTAGTCCGTAGATCTCATTGGGAGAGATCAACGATGGAGAATAATCGTGGGGATCGGGAGTTTGAAATATTGTTAAAGTTGTTCGAGAAAGATCGTGAGGTCCCAATTTGCGAAGAAGAGACCTAGACCATCAAATCATAAAAGGTCGTGAGTCATTGACCTGATGATGAAAAAGTTCAGGAATCGGGAGAGGAAAGGTAAGATAACTTCCAACCTCACAAAACGTGAAGTCCTGAAACACTCGAAAGTTGGTCCCTAGGCCATAGTAGAGGTCACATCGGGGGGGGTCCATAGGAAGGGAGCTAGCACTCACTAGGCTCTAGTTTGAGAGTTCGGGAATCAAGAGAGTCGAGAGTGGCTTACATCAAAGCACCTAAAACACAAAGTCATGAAGCGCCTTTTGGGTAAGCCCCAGGTCATGGCCTAAGGTCACATGTAGAAAGAGTGCAATGGAAAATAAGCTAGCACCTGAAGATTTGGAAGAACGAAGGAGGGTGCAAATTTCACGTGGACTAGGCCAAAGGCCGAAGATCCCCATGTTAGTTTCAGAATGAGACCACCATGATTTCAAGGTGTCGGGTTGACTCGAAGAACTTCTACCATCCCGTGGAATCTCCTCGAGCATTCAAAGCCTCATCCTAATCCCAATGAAAGCAAGGGTGGTGGTTGAAACCTCATCTCACCCCATAAATGGAAAGCATGGAAGTACTGGCCTTGGAGGTAGACTGGCAACCCAAATTTCCCTTGTGTATAGATCTTCCTATGAATCCCATATTGATTTGAGGTCACGTCTGACAGAAGAATACATGCCCAGTTTGACAGAGAAGACACAGATGGAAATCCTTGAATGCAGGGGGCTCGATCATATTCCTGGTGGTCATGAGCGGTTTTAAATATAAATAGGTAGTTTTGATATTTTGTTAAGGTCGTCAACTGGTTGAGCATAGATTCCTATCTTGTAATGTTTTGATGCTAGAATTGTTCTATCGGATTTGAGGCTTTTTGATTAATAGAATTCAACCTCTTTTTATCTCTCTATAAAACATTTACTAAAACACTCGGGCATGGAGGATTCAGTTGAGGGTTGTTATGTTGTTGTAATGTAGGTTTGATTACAGTGGTATCGTGACCCGTTTTAGTCATATCCCTTGTCATCTTTCTCCCTCTTACACTGAATGGATTGGGCATGGAGGATCCAATCGAGTTATTGTAGCTACATTTTGATGTAGGTTTGATCATTGTGTTGTTGTGACTAAGTTGTTTGGACATATTTCAGTGTCTGAATCTTGAGCTCCAGAGATCTTGAGTTTGAGTTTTTCTTCTCCAAGCTACTTGAAATCCTGATGCTCATAGTATTCTTGTTCAAATTTCTCACTAATTATTCCCTCTGCTCACACTTAAACTCAATTCACTGACTGAAGTTAATGTGGCCCTCACTTCCCTATGCATTTCTTGTCTAGTTATGTGTTGAACATCACTCATGTTTTGAGTTTTGTCCATTGACCTCCACTCATATAAAACCAACATCCACCAAAAAAATATGATCGGTATTGGGCTTACCCTCCCACAATCTGAGGGTGACTCTCATTTCTAACACTTTATTGCATGGAAAATACATTATTCTACCTACATGAGAGGTTAGGGAGGTTAGGTCCCTAACATTTGAACAAACACAAACTTGATGCAAAAGGAACAAGGACACACTACCAAATATGAAATGACCTATCAGGAATTCTATCCAAATCACCACTTACTAGGTAGTTGACTCATACAACCAAGAAACCCCAACCCGATCACTCAAAACACCTCAAATTCATTTCAAAATTGTGAAAAAAAAGGATTGGAACAAAGAGTGGATCTATGCTATCAAACCCTTAACACAATCACAAGATCAAGAAAAGTACAAATCCAATCAAGAAAATAAAAATAAAAAATGAAAAATAGTCATCTACATGGGCGGTCATGCCCTAGCAGGTATGCAACTAGCAACCATCTACAAGAATTCATGGGCCAGAAAGTATGTAACTCACAACCAATTGCACTATGTGAATTTCTTAGTCGAGATCGTCTGCAAAATTTTGGGAAAAGGCCCAGATCTAGACCAAGTCTGATAGATCTAATAGATTTTCTCTCTCAATGAGTGATGAGAAAACAAATAGGCTACATAACAAGTCTCAAAGGTAAAAATAAAGGTGGGGGGGTAATCCAAAACTAAGGTAGAATCAAATATCCTTCCCTAGTGAAGTCACCAGTTTTTTTGTGGATAAATCTCACTTGCGGATAAGCAAGAACTCCCTTGGATCTACCCTTGATCCAAGACTAACAATGGGTTAGACCACAACAAGGTTCTCCCTAGATCTATTATATTTTTACTAATTATGCTATTGAAGTGGGATGAAAAGGCATACCTTATTTATGAAGGTTTCCTCACGTGTTCTCAGTTGGTGTAGCTCCAACCCCTACGACCTACTATATTCACACAAAGAGACAATACATACCTTTCACAAACCTCTTCAATCTTTTAAGGAATTCAAATATAAACCATATCTAGATGAATCTACTCAAGAAAATATTAGATCTTTCACAAGCAACATTCCATCATTGAATACACACACATTGGAAGGGGAAAATCATATTAATCTATATTAATCAGTGGAGAATAGTACATCAATCATGAACACATACTTTGAGCCATGAAAGAAGTGCTCCTTTGGCCCTTTCTCTAGCTCCTCCTTATCCCTCGCATAAGAAAGGATAACCTGATATGAGGACCAATATTTATAGCAAATCTCCTCTGAACTTTTTGCAGCATGTACCTATAAATGATTCCTCCTCCTCTTTCCCATGGAATTACTTATTTATATAGATAGTTGGAGGATGTTATGGAATGCTTCTAGATATGTAGAACTCATTGAACCTCGATGATATTAAGAATTACCAGACTCATATATGAGAGACACAACTCATCCAACATTGATCTCCTCAAAACTCACCAAATCTAGAAGGCTATCGGTGTGGTCATGGGGTGGTAGTAATGTAGCCAATGATCGATTGTGGGCTGCCAATGATGCATATAGAAATTGGTTGCACTCTTTGAAGTAGTTGGGGAATGAATGCATTCTAAAATTGACTGAAATCCAAGGCATAAGAGTATGTA
Organism: Picea engelmannii; assembly: GCA_009831015.1. Taxonomy (NCBI): domain Eukaryota; kingdom Viridiplantae; phylum Streptophyta; class Pinopsida; order Pinales; family Pinaceae; genus Picea; species Picea engelmannii. The sequence continues at coordinate 1,780,700 of ML776740.1, forward strand.
TCAACAATGAAGCATCAATGGGTAGTCTATGAGTCCCTAGGGTGGAAAATAGGGTTGTAACAAGTTGGTGTAGTCATATAGTAGAGATTGGTCCCCAAGTTGTTTACCCTCATAAAGAAGGTGTTATTCAATGACAAGAATCCCCTAAATATCTGCCAATTTGTGATTAATATATACCACATAATCAATACCATTCACCCACAATATTAATTATTTTGAGGGAGGGACTTCACCATAATATGAATTCTTACTTTGATATTGAAACTCTCGCTTTGCATAAGGCAACCCCATAAGAGTTATCAATTACATGTCTATAACCTAAAACTTGATGAGTAGTTAGTTTTACAAATAATATTGAGGAAACATTACATTCAAACACTTGGCATGGATCCTCGTTTACCTTGGGTTCCATGTCAAAATACTGCCACAATTATGGAGCTTGTTGCCAAAATACCATGCCCTCCTTCCTCTTCTTATCGAAACTATCATGTTTAGCTAAATTCCATACAGCCTCACCCATAAACCCCCTTCACTTGGCACTATTCACATAGGCATTGATAACATTTTTGTGACTATCGTGGCAAATTTGCAAGGTAGAAGTTAAGCTTCCCCTAAAATTCCTTAAAAAAGAAAGGACACAATTGATTATTTTTTCATCATGAATCGTTAAAAACAACTTGTGTTTTCAAATTGATCATTTTTATTAGTTTTCTTATTAACGATTCTTTTAGGAATTGAAATATTGACCATAAAAATTTAATTTTTAGATTTGTAAATTTTTTTCATTTTTCAAATTTTCCCCAAAATCTAATTGTATACTTCTTTTTCAATATAAGTAATCTAAAAAAATCCATAAGTTAAATTTTACCAAATTTACATATTTAAAGTTTTTTTTTTTTATCTTTTTAAAATCAAATATAAAGAATATAAATTAATTAATAAATGATTTGTTCTCAATAGTAATCAAACTAATATATACAAAATATGTTTCATTTCAAATAAAATTGCAACAAACTATAACAAAATTTTAAATAAAATAAAATTTGCATTCGTAAAATAAATAACCTATTTTTTTTTAGAATTAATTAAAAATAATATCAAACAAACCATCACTTTCCTTTACCCCATCCCTCTTCCCAATTTATTCTCCCTTCCCATATGTTTCTCCACCTCATCTCCCCCCTTCCCTCCTCATACTCAACTAATCATCTCCCCCAACATGTTCTCTCTCATCTTCATTCCCTTCACATTACCCTATCCCTCACTTTCCACTATTTTTAAAATTAATTAAAAATAATAACAAACAACCCATCACTTTCCTTTACCCCTATTATCACATGAACTTGTCAGATTCCTATGAGTTGGTGGTTTATACCCGAGTCTATGCTCATACGCTATTTTCCTCTCTTTCATAGGCCATGTCTTTAAATTTTCCCCTTCAGCCGGCAAAGTCATTTTTGTTTGCCCCTTTTTGTTTAGGCAGTCATCTCCTTTACCTCTGTCACTAATCCTTATGTTAACCCAACCCATATCCATTCGTCCAGATTCTTCATCATGCAGGCTGCAACCATTGACACAAAGGGTGACATACAAAGGAGCCCATTTCGGGCTTAAAAGCAGCAGACAATTTTAATCTTTCAGCGGGGGAGATTCCAGGAGAAGTTTGAATCAATGAATCATGGGAATTCGGAAGTTCAAAGTCACACAAAGTATAGAGAAAGAGCATAAGGTCCAAATACCAAAGGTCCGTAGACATAATGATTCGTTGATCTCGAGGAGGACAGGTGGCATCCGATCCAAGTGTTCGGAGAAATGAGATTCGGGAGTTTCAAAGTGAGAAGTGCATAAAACTTCTAGAGAGATGAAGCTCGAACTCTCGAAACAATCATGGACCATTGATCTCAAAAATAAGCAGGGAGCCATTGATCTTAGCAGTAGTGCCTACCCAAGGTCCAAAAGGCCCGAAGTGAATCTGAGTCGTTGATCAACAATATCCATGTGTCGCTAGATCCATGGCTCTAGGTAAAAGCACTTGGAAGACCAGGTTTGAGTTTTGATTCTCCTAGAGCCCGAAGACCTGGAGTGGATCTCGGTCATCCATAGCTCTGATTAAAATCACATCAAGTAAACAAGAGCTATCTCCTGAGCCCTGGAGAGCCAAATGCATGACGACTATCAGGACATACAACTGACACCCTTATAGTTTTGACATGTGGCCCTCTTTTCAAATATTCTCATACATGCCTCCAGCCTGTTTTCAAGTGACACATGTTACCGCTCCATCCGTGAAACATCAACATGGTAACATCTGGCCTCCATGTCAGATCATTCTCTGGGAGGTGTTATTGTTCAACGCTGAAAGTAGCATCCCACCCCAAAGAACACTTTTGGCAAATCCTAAAGTTGGTGGGTGAGTAAACTTGGTGGTGGCACCAAATCTAGTCGGTGCACCCAAATCTCAGATCATGACCAGATTAATGGCCACAGTATATTGCAGGGACGCAACATGCTCGGGAGATATTTTTTTGAGAGGTCCTACAATGGAAACCATGGTATGGAGAAAATACTATGTGACAAAATGTGATGGATTGCGGGCCCAAAAGCAGTATGAACCCAAACCACCTCTGAGAGGCCTCGCAATTACATGTTTATATGGCATCCTATCTGAGAGTAGCAAGTGGCCACGCCCCTGAGCATTAAGTCTCGTTCAATCTCCAAGGAAAAGCAGTTAATGAAAGGTAGGTTTGGTGGTTAAAACCTCGTCTCACCCCATAAATGGAAGGCATGGAACACCCGACCATGGGGACTGAACCATCAGCCTGTGGTACCGCTGTGAGTGGATTTCCCTACAGACCCATGTTTATGTGAGCTCGCGTCGACAGAGGAATGCACATTCAGTCTAACAAAAGAATTTTTTGAAGCAAAGCTTTGATTGTAGTGATCAGATCAAACTCCTGATAGTCGGGGACTGTTCTGAGTATAAATAGATAGTTTTTATTTTTTGTTAGGGTCATCAACTGGTTGAGAAGATATCCCTATTTTCTAATGTTTTGATGCCATAACTATTCTTTGGTTATGTATCAGATTTGAGACTTTCATATTAATAGAAGTGTTATCACTGAAATTTCATCTGCACGTGGTGACAAGAACTCCACATCATCAAAATAGGACTGGAGTCATTCATGGCACAGGATTAATGCCACAACATTGCAAAAAGGGTCAAAAACTATATCAAATGACCAAAAATTTGAAGGGCGCTTTACATCATCTGGGTGCGCGTGCGTATGCGTGTAATAGCATTGTACAAAGCGCGCATATGTGCACAATGCGCGGTTATTGGGTGAAAAACCCGTGCGCCTGCTAAACGACACATTTATTGAAATTGGTCAGCCTCCCAACCACTAATGGATCAGCTCCCAAGTCGATTTGACACCAAATCCGAGCTCAATCCTCATGGTGGGCTGGTCAAAGACCTAATTGTGTCCTAAAGAGCCTCTTTTCACATTCAAAAGAGGTCACATAATAACCCAATGATTGGCTATAAAAATCCATGAATGACCACCATTTTCTCAAGGAATTCTTCATACTGTTATGCTGCTGAGATTGCTAAGGACCCATTCTTTGGCAATAAACATTACAAGTTGCATTTCATAGAGCTATTCACCCCTCTCTTGAGTGAATAAGCTTGGAGTTCTTTCAACCACATGTTCATCTTTTCATTGTAAGGAGAGCAATCAAGTGAGGGCCTCAAGAGCCTTCCATTGGAGAAAGGAGGGACCCAAGTCCCCTTTCTTCTTTGTGCCTTTGGATTTCATCAATAGACCAGCTTATACATTGGTGATATTGGTCCATTTGTACTCATTTTCCATTTTTTTTATATGCTTCTAGTTTTTATTTGTTTTAGTTTAATTCTTGTTAATAGCTTTGTTGTTTTTCTTTCTAACCTTTTACCTTACAGATGTCATGCCTAGCAGAGCCCAACTGGGCATGTAAGCACTCTTAATTTTCTCACCTAGTGACAAATTGGGTGCAAACAGATTGGCGACCATACTGGGGAGAAGGTATCAATTCCTCCCTCATTTGGGCTTTATTTGCTTTCCTT
>ML776740.1:1787765-1797923 GCA_009831015.1 Picea engelmannii
TCAACAATATCAAAATTTTGAACAGTTGAACACAGCCAATCCAACTCATCCATCAAACAACACTAAGAGGAAAGGACGAAACAGGAATAACAACAATCCTGGTCAAGGCGGGAATCAACCCCCACAGCATCAACCCACTGGGGCAATCAAAACCAAGGGAACCAAAACCCCCAAGGGGGAAATAACAACAAACGCCAAGGGCGGAACACTGTTAAAACTATACACCCTTGTTCCCTTTGTGGCGTATATGGTCATTACACTCACCATTGCCCACAGATCGTTGATTTCAAAAGGTTGAAGGACTCTGGGAGCCTTCCCCCTTCTCCTACGCAACATGCCCCGAAGCAGGCACAACAAAAATATGCGCAACAACCCCCTCCCACCGTGCTGCAAAATCCTATCCCACATCAAGGTGTGATAAACACCCAACAGGATGCACAACATCCCCCACCTCAGGGGGGCCAATACCATAACCCCAACAATCTAGCAGAGCGAACAATTATTCTAACCAGTGAGGAAGAAATCCTTCTGCAAACATGCAATCGTCAGTATCCTGCAATAGCTGAGTCTACTCCTACATCTACAGAAACAAACCCTACACCGACGGGACCTCCGTTAGTAATCCTTCACCCTTCATCCGAACCACCATTACGCATCCCTCGCATACCATTGCGCAGGAATGTCCATAACCCACAGGCTAGGGCCACTCATAACTACAGCTTAGTAGATGACTTAGCACAATCCCCGGCTGCCATGTCCATTCTGGAAGTCCTCCAAACTTGTCCTACTCAGCAGAAATCACTACTTTCTGCTCTGGGAGCAGTCGACCCTACCGATACTCGACTCATCACCTTTGACCTTGATAGATGTGAACCGCGTCTTCCCGCCGCCATCGCTATTCAAATACCAGTAAAAATACAGAACATCACCATCCATCGATGTATCATCGATGAAGGGGCATCTACATGCATCATGTCCAAAACAGTATGGCAGAAACTTGGTTCCCCAGAACTGATACCTTCCGCCATCACCTTACGAGCCTACGATGGATGACCATCATCTCCCGAAGGACTCTTCCAAAATGTCCCCATGGAACTCGGGGAAAAAACTATCCTCATTGACATTAAAGTTATCGACGCTCAGCTCGATTACAATATCTTGCTGGGACGTAGCTACATGTATGCTATGAAGACAGTGACATCATCCGTCCTTTGGACAATCATGTTCCCCCACAATGGGAATATTGTAACCATTGACCAAATCTCACATTACGAGCCTAATCCATCTGCCAATCTCGATAACATTCTTCCTCTTATTCACACCAACCAAGATGTATATCCACTCGTTGAGATGGGTCCTGGTATTTTCAAAGATCCATCCTTGTTAGGGACGTACCATGGAGCACCACCACTCCTTCCCCCTGGTCAAGTATGCGTCATTTCCTCTAAAGAAACTCTCCAGGAGGATGTTAATCCTCCTCAGGAGGCTTCAGCCATTCCTGACGTCTCAACAGTCGCAACACTCTCACAGGAGCCTCCTGCAAATTCATCGACACCTACGGTCCATGAATCCACATCCCCTCTAGGGTCTAGTCCCATTTGGGGGACAGTTCCCTGACCCCTCACTCAAATTCCCTTCTTTTACCCTCCACCCGGTATAGAAGCTTTCCAGGTAGCAGCAACGCTCACACTACCCAATATGGTGTTAGCAATCCCAGTGTGGTACTTACATCTACCTGAGATGGTCCCTCGCCCACAGCCAGGACTCCCCATGATGATTCTTGTCATCACTCCCACTACCTCCACTACCCCCATACTCCCTACTCCCTCTGCTACCACTAGGGGCAGCAGAAAGAAGAAGGAGCCCACAGCTCCACTTCCCCCGCGCATCCCACCACCTTGCGCATTGTGTGACAAAGAGGGTCACCAAACCAACAACTGCCCATCACTACCAGAATTACAGAATTTGATTCCCCCCAATCCAACCCCCACACCACCCATTAATACTACTACCACTCAACCTTCCAGTAATAAAGGGTTGAAGACCAAATTCGCGTGTGCCATCTGTTCTGAGTATGGCCATTACACCCATCATTGTCCAGCACTGCCTCGTTTTCGGCAACCATTAGCTATCGTAAGCCGAGACTTTCAGAACAACCCACGCCCGGCTATGTCCTCCACAACACCTATCACTGACATTCACTATGTCACCACTTCAGTCAATGAACGCATGAGATGCCCTTGCTCTCTTTGAGATTCATTGACTCATTATACATACCAATGTCCGATGATCATCGAATATCGGTGACGTCAATTAACCCTGCTTCACCAACCCGCAGAGGCAATCATTGACATATCTTCACCATTTGAAGATCTCCATATCATCTCTCCCGGGCCCGAGGCACTCCCTATGCCTCCATGGTTCTTAGATGGCATGTCTGAGGATTTACCCCGTAACCCACCCAACTCTCCCGCTCATCCCCCTGTGGAGACTCTCCATCCCATTACTACGGGTACCCCTCAATACCTCAATATATGGTTTATGACAAGTGAACCCTCACCCTCTCCTACCGATACCCCCTCGGTTTCCTCAGCAGGGGGCACTCACACTGTCACTCAGATCACTCCTCACGATCCATTATATTCCCATCGTTTCCAATGCGACGAAGAAATACTGGAAGAGCTACAATGCCCGGACTCTCCCTGGAACGCACTACATCATCGTGCACTCTTCCTTCCGCAGGAAGCCCTCATGCCTCCTAGCCACAATCCCATTTACGCGGTCGAAACCAAAGACTTTATCCCATCAGGGACTACCGACTAGTTCAACAACCCTATCCCAGCACCAGATTCTTTTGAAGAAGGTAAACTTGCCAACATTTCCCCCACCATTAAAATCGACATTTCCATCAAACCGGGAATCGTTGAAGAGATCATCATTGGAGTTGCTTGCACTCCTTAGGAGATTGCCGCATACAAAGCCCTCTTCCAGGAATTTAGGGATATCTTCGCCTGGTCATACATGGAGATGCCTGGCCTCGACCCCGCTATCGTCGAACATCGCATCGACACCTGGCCCGACATCACACCAGTTCGCCAGAAACAGTGACCGCTACACCCATCCAAGGCCGCGGCTATCAAAGCCGAAATTGAAAAATTGCGTACGGCCGGATTCATTTATCCCATCGCTTATACTTCATGGGTTTCCAACCCTGTACCCATCGACAAAGAACAGGGATCTATCCACGTTTGCACCGACTTTCGTGATATCAATAATGCATGTCCCAAAGACAACTTCCCAACGCCTTTCATCAATTAGATCATCGATGATTGTGCCGGTCACGAGGCTCTCTCCTTCATGGACGGCTTCTCTGGCTATAACCAAATTCAAATCCACCCAACCGATCAGTACAAAACCTCATTCATAACCCCGTGGGGTACATTTTCATATTGTGTCATGCCCTTCGACCTCAAAAATGTCGGTGCAACTTTCCAGTGGGCCATGACATACATCTTTCATGATCTGGCTGCAATCATCCTCGCTTACTTGGACGACCTCACCGCTCGATCCAAGAAGCACACCCAACACCTCGATGATTTATGAGTCATCTTTCAACGGTGTCGTCAGTACAACATCCGCTTGAATCCTCTCAAGTGCGTATTCTGCGTCACCACAGGGCGCCTCCTCGGTTTCATCGTTTCCCAAAATGGTATCACCGTAGACCCCCTCAAAGTCCAAGCCATTACGGAAATTCCACCTCCTCGGAATTTGCGACAGCTACAGAGTCTACAGGGCAAAGCCAACTTTCTTAGATGCTTTGTTCCTGATTACGCTATACGCGCACATGGTTTCCTTCGCTTACTGCGCCACGACATCCCTTTTCATTGGGACGACTATGCCCAACAGTCATTTGACGATCTAAAGGCAGCACTTTCCAATACACCTTTGATTAGTGCACCTGACTACAATCGCGACTATATCCTCTACGTATCGGCATCAGCTGTATCAGTAGCCGGCGTCCTCGTCTAGCTCGGAGCTGACAATCGTGAACACGTCATTTACTACGTCAGTAAGAACCTCTCAGGACCACCCCTGAAGTAAAAACATGAATAAAAACTTGCTCTTGTAGTTGTCCTCGCAGTCCAGATACTGCGCCATTACATTTTTCTTCTCACCACCAAGGTCGTCGCAGATTCCAACCCTATGCAATATTTGCTCAGTCGTCGCCAAGTTAACGACAAGTTTTCTCGATGGATCATTGTCCTTCAGGAATACGACCTTAAGTTCTCAACACCAAAGAGTAAGAAGGCCCTCGTTCTCGCTGAACTTGTCATGGCCCTTCCCTCCGACACACCTAGCACCCCCATCAATACTAACTTTCCTGACGAACATCTCTTTTACATCGCTTCAGATGATCCTTGGTATGGCGACCTTCTTGTCTACCTACGAACTCAGAAGTTCGGAAATCATCTATCACGAGATGATCGTCAGCGCATCCGCCATCAAGCACCTCGCTATCTCCTCATCGGTGACATCCTATATCGACAGGGCATCGACACCATTCTTCGTCACTGCCTGACTATTGACGAGGCCGACAGAGTCTTAAACGACTGCCACAGCGGCGCCTATGGGGGCCATCTTTCGGGAATCGCCATGGCTCAAAAGATTATCCAGGCCGGATACTTTTGGCCTACTCTGTTTCATGATTGCATTCATGCCGTGAAACGATGTGAGCAATGTCAGCTCTATGCCAACAAAGCCCGAGCTCCCCCCTCTCTTCTCCACCTAGTCATCACTACAGGCCCCTTTTGCAAATGGGGCATTGAATTTATGACTTGTAATCCCCCCTCCAGCAATGGTCACAAATACATTGTTGTCACTGTCGATTACTTCACCAAATGGGTCGAAGCTATGCCCACCTTCAAAAACACCACTGACACAGCAGCGCGTTTTTTCTTCAATCACGTCATATCCCGATTCGGAGTACCACTCCAATTAGTTTTCGATCATGGGAAACATTTTGAGAATGAGATCTTCATCGAACTCTCATTTCATTTAGGCTTCTCTCACGAGTTTGCCTCACCATACTACCCTCAGTCAAACGGACAGGTCGAGGTAGTAAACAAAGTCCTCAAGACCATGTTACAACGTACGGTTAATAAACATAAAACCAATTGGCATCATATGTTATTTTCCGCACTATGGACGTACTGAACGGCAGTGAAGACCGCCATAGACTTCATGCCATTTCACTTAGTACATGGGATAGAGGCAACTCTTCCCATCGAGTGCGAAATTCCCACCCTTCGCACCGCAATCGAGCTTTTACCTGACACTGCTCTGATGGAGCAGTGCTTGCTGAACTTGGAGTCTCTGGATGAAGATCGTCGATCCTCATTACAAAACAACGAGGCATCTAAAAAATGCTCCAAAGCTACCTTTGATCGCCATGTCAATCTTCGCTCATTTCGCGAAGGCGACCTCGTCCTCACCTACGATATCGCTCATGATACCTTTGGCCATGGAAAATTTGAATCCCTCTGGCATGGCCCTTACATCATCCAACATTGCCTCACCAAAGGTGCATACATCCTGGCCTCCCCCGAAGGCCTCACGCTCAAAGAACCCGTCAATGGGTTATACCTCAAGAAATTTTATGCTTAAACGTAGTCAAGCTACTTTAGGTTATTTTTTATTTTCTATCATTTTTAATCTTTTTTGCCCTCATCTAAACTATCCTTTGTGTTATTGACAGATGACTCCTCCACCAGCTTACCACATTGGTTATGCCGACGGCGCTAGTCGTTGGACACAAAATATCGCTTCGGCTGCTTGGGCTCTCTACACCCCTTCACATGAAATGCTACATGCCAGCGACATCTGTTTAGGACCAGCAACCAATAACCAAGCCGAATACACTACTGTCATCACCCTCCTGACCGACGCCCAGCATCATCATATTCGTCACCTTAGCGTTCTCCTCGACTCTCAAATGGTCGTTCTCCAACTCAACAATGTGTACCGTGTACACGATCTGTGCCTCTTTCGCAAATACCTGCAGGTTATATTATTGTCTCGACATTTTGATTCCATTACATTTACACATATTCCAAGAGAATTGAATCACACAACAGATGAAATAGCTAACATGGTGCTAGATTGGCATATATCACACCAAGCTACACATACATAAAACATCACACACAACCTGTCACAGCATATAGATAGCATCAATATCATCAACATCAACACAACAAAACATATGAAAAACACATTTTGGATCCCAAAAACATTTATACTCATATATATATATGGGCCTCCCCGACCATCCGAATTTTTACATATACAAAACTACATTGGCCCACAGGCCCCTGCCACATCATGGTACAAAAATCGGCTCACCAGCCTATCGAAACTGTATACAAATACAATCAGGGGGGCTCTATTGCACCCCCAGCTGCCCCTCCCTCAAGAGGAGGTGGTGGCCCACCCCTACCTGCCCCAGGCGGTGGAGGCGGCGCACCTGCAGGACCCTCCTGCCCCGGCAGCAGGCGTCCACTAGTCATGGTGGCGAGCACAGCTGCTCGTCGCATAATGGACCTCCATGGTGGCGGTAACCCGATAAATTGCTCCAGGAACTCCTCATCCTAGATACGGATACACATGCCCTCAGGAACATCCAGAAACACCGTCTCAAAACGACGGCGTATATCATCCAGATCTCCTCCAGCGGCCGTTGGAGGAGCATGTGATGGCCCCGCACCAGGGTCATCAAAGCGGCACCTCTGCGTCGGTCTCTCTGGCCCTGTTGGTCGCCCAGCAACCTCGTCCCGTGGATGCCTCGCTCCATGCGGAGGTCTCCCCTCTCACTACACTGGCGGTCTATATAACTCCACCTAACGTTCGCGAGGTGCCAAATCTCCACATGCACCAAACAAGCAACAACAAATGGTATCAGTGTCTATACATCAAACATATGCACTAGTATATCAAAATCACAACATAAACCAACACATATAAATACACAGCATACCTCTATGATCAAAGACCTCCCCAGGAGGCAATACCATCTCTGGGTCCCCCCGGAAGTCCACCCCAGCATAGGGAAACTGGAGTATAACCTGCGACATCTGCCGCCATATCTACACTGCCTGCGCAGTAAAATAGTGTCCACCTTCGCCACCACCGTGGTGAACCAATATCTGTGAGCACCGCCTCAAGCATGGCTCTCGTACCCCTGGTGCCTCCAGTAGCACCCTTAGGCGCAGCATCGGCACCCTCTCCAAGAAAAAGGCCACCAGGATGGAGCCAAAAGCGAACTCTCCGGCACCTCTAGACCGACAGTGGTCCAGCTGCACGATCATCTGCGCGTGTAGGTTCAAACCCCAGGAAAACTACTCACGGCCCACCACTACCCTCTCCATCAACATCATCTTGCCACCACTAATCCAGTGGGGCGCTCGGGATCCATACACCCGAACTATCATCGCTGCTATGCAGTGATGCAGTAGGGCATCTATCCCACTGATGCTCATGGATGAGCCCGTCATATAATGCTCACCTGAGCAGTATCGCTCAGCGACAGTGCGCAGATCAGTGTCTCTCGACAGTACAGGCACTGCTGACAACGGTGTTCCCCGGAAGGGGAGCCCAATCAAGAAATAAATGTCCTCCACCGCAATGAAGGCGATCTTCTCTCCTCGCACGAGGAAGCAGTGTCGATCTGGGCTCCACATCTCAATCAGAAATTGGAGCAAATACTCCTGCGAACGTATCAAAGGGAAATCAAAAAACTTTAGCAACCCACTGGCTGCTAAAGATGCTCGAACTGTAGGCCTCGCATCGGCCACAGCATCTCACAGCTGCGACCAGTCCCGCTCACGCCACCGTACATCCATGATCCCTAATCATCACCTGCACATAACCCAGAGTCCTATATTAGTTGAGGCAATCATCCAATACATCAAATAAGCTAATTTGTTTTTTTTCACCCTGAAATCTTGCCTCAAAGGCAAGGTTTTACCACCCACAAGCGCGCATACATGCGCACCTATTCACTATACAGGCGCGCATATGTGCACGCTTGTTTTTACCACAGGCGCACTCATTAGCGTGTCTGTTCACCATATAGGCACGCTCTAAGGCGCGCCTGTCCAACCCACAAGCGCGCTTGAGAGCGCGCCTGTTCACCCCACAAGCGCGCACCCATGCCTGCCTATCTACCCTACAGGCACGCCTTAATTTCCTTCTCACGCGCACACATGCGCGCTTTTTTAGTGTACAGGTGCGCACTCATGCACGCCTTCCACTGAGTCACCCGTGCATGTGGGCCCACCCTCTACCCAAAAACCCCCTAAAATTCCCGTACGACCCCCCGTACCTACCCTGCCCAAAAATTGGAAACCTATAGCTATGCAGGATGTTCAAACCACTAACCTGAAACTCGCACGCCATGGATCGGGTACCTCGTGCTCCCGGAATCACTCACTCTCCTATGAATCTGCTCAAAAACTCACTGTAGCAACAGGTACAAATGAGGTGGCAATGTGGGCCCTACAGCTATATATAGGCCTTTTTTTGCCAAACTTCAACTCACCATTCCGGGAGCCCACAGCATCCATTTTTCAAACCATCTGCAGCCACGGGATCAGCATCCCGCCACCTACATCATGGCTGTCCCTGGGCCACTTTTCATCCTGAGCCCCCGGGGCGCCCCTTTTTCATATCATGGCCAGGTACGCACGCGTATTGTCACATTTATCTAATACATGTTCATATTTGTTCTTCTCTTCAGATATTGTTCACTTTGGGTATTTGGTTGTTCTTTGTGCAGGTACTTAGTCACCATCTCTACATCATTCCTTCAGGTATATACTCAGCACTGGCATGTAGTCTCTCCCACTGTATTGCATTTACATTCCCGGTCACACCCCCTGATTTTGGCCTTTAGGATACCCTTTTTTCCAGCTCTGCAGTACTCACACCTCCATTTGCATTTTTGGTACTGGTACCTGGTAGTTTTCTTACCCACATGAGTCGTCTCATTCATAGCACCTTTTTTCACTTTTGACACTCATGTTGCTCTTTATTACCCTTTAGGGATGGGAGTCCCGGTAGTCTTTCATCATGTTGTGAATTAACCACATACTTCTTCTCCTCATTTTGCTAGCTTCCCATATGGACTCCCAACACATCGCTTTATAGTCATGTTCTTTTCTTTACCTGCACCTCCGCAGGATCATGAACCCACCATTTCATCCACCATCAGTTTGTCCATCTGCGAACCTATCTTCATTTCACCTACCTCATACAGAAACTCGCCAATGGGGCCCCCACCCTTCATCAGTTTTCCCAGAAATTTCTGCCCTCCCTGGGGCACTCATTTCACATTGGGGCACCCGTTTCTGTATTTTGTACATCTTCCCCACATTTATTCATTATTTGTTGTACAAACGCCTTTATTTTCCATCCTTTACTTTTGTCGTCACCATTGGCGACCTGCCTTCCTTTTGGCCACACGCAACCCATGTCACCCTTGGTTGGAGCATTATTTCTCATTTACCCCTGCCAACATTGTCTATATCTTCAGAGTACTACCCCGATCACTTACCTTTATCCTCTTCTTTTGTTCACCTTGTCCTGCCTCTGGCACAACTTATCTCTGATCTTGGCGTCCCCCTGACACTTAATCTTGTCACACGGTTGTGACCATTCATTCTATCATATACCCTCCAACCAAGGGCAGTCTTGAGTCTTCCCATTTTTTTGACTTCGTCTATGTACCTCTGCCACTTCTTCACCACAGTAGATTCCACGAAGCCCTTTTCTTCTGGGAGTCGCGTCCCCCTTTTTTCGACATCAGCAAAATTTTCCGAAAGGGCAATAGTATCTTGAATCTCATTCTCCTATCAATGAGATATCTCGGACGACACATGGGGAAACACCATTTCTCCCTGATGTCGTTGACCCCCATAACATTCGACGCCAACACTTTCTTATGTTGTGGTGGGTCTTAATTTGTGACTATTTTAGTTTTTTCTCATCAGTTGCCGAAGACCTCTGAACTTGGTCGGGCCACCAACGCCCACATCACCGTCGTTGTTTACTTCCGCGACCGTTACCACTGGTTCAGAGTATGTTCCTTTGCAGAATTGTCTT
>ML776740.1:1810353-1823036 GCA_009831015.1 Picea engelmannii
GCTCATGCTGGTCCAAAACTACTTCTGGCTATAGCCAAATGGATCCTTCTTCAGCTAACTCTGGAAGGTTGGTTTGAATTTGGCACCTGGTTCCAATCACCTTCTTCAAGCATGAAACATGAAAAATAGGATGTAGCTTCGACCGACTGGGCAGAGCTAACTGATCTGCAACTTGTCCCACATGCTTGAGAACTGTGTAAGGGCCATAGAATTTGGGTGCTAGATTCTAACACTGCTCGGCCTTGAGGGAATTTTGCTTATATGGTTGCAGTCTCAGAAACACCTGGTCCCCTTCTGCAAATTGACGTTTCGAGTGACCTTGATCTGCTTGTTGCTTCATTCTATTATGTGCCATGAATAAGTTATCTTTAAGGGTACGAAGGATATCCTCTCGGACTGTAAGTGTTTGGTCAACTGCTTGGACCTTCAAGGTACCTGGTAAGTAGGAGAGAACTGAAGGTGGCTTCTGTCCATATACTGCTTCAAAAGGAATCATGTGAGTGGTTGTGTGGTATGTAGTGTTGTACCACCATTCAGCAAAGGGTAACCATTGAGCCCACTAGTGTTGTTTTTCAGAGGTAAAGCACCTCAGATATGTTTCCAAACACTTGTTGACAACTTTTGTTTGACCATCCGTTTGGGGATGATAAGCTGAGCTGAGATGCAATTGTGTGTCTTGTAGCTTAAACAATTCTTGCCAAAAATTGCTTGTGAAAGTTGGGTCTCGATCGGAAACAATAGAGTGCAGCATGCCATGCAGCTTGAAGACCTGGTCCATGAAAATTTGAGCCACCGTGGATGCAGTAAATGGGTGGGGAAGAGCGCAAAAATGAGCATACTTGAAAAGGCGATCCACCACAACCATTATGACTGATTTATTCCCCGATTTGGGTAAGCCTGTGATAAATTCCATAGAGATATCCTTCCAAATGGCAGGGGGAATTGGAAGCGGTTGGAGGGTGCCTGGCGATTTGACTGTTTCTCCCTTGTTGTGTTGACACACCTCACATTCAGCAACAAACTTATGGATGTCCTGTTTCATACCATCCCGGAAAAAAGAACGTTTGACTCGGTCATATGTTTTGGTGAACCCTGAGTGCCCCGCTATGGGTGTAGCATGAAGCTCAGAAAGCACCGTGGATTTGATCTTGGATTGTTTACTTAAATACAAGCGACGTTTGTATCGAAGCTCATTCTAGAGCCAGGAGTACCCTAGGGGAGACGGAGCCTTGTTCTGCAGTAGCTGGATCAGATGTGAACTTTTCGGATCTTGAAGCCATTCCTGGCGCATAGCTTGGAGCCAATCAGGTACAATGAAGGAAAGAGAAAAAAGGGATCCTTCGTCTTCATATTTCTGGGACAGTGCATCCGCCACGACATTGTCTTTGCCCTTCTTGTAAATGATCTCATAATCATATCCAAAGAGCTTATTCACCCATTTTTGTTGTTCCTAGGAAGAAATGCGTTGTTCCAGAAACTACTTGAGGCTTTGATGGTCTATCTTAATTTGGAAGTGTTGCCCCAAGAGATATGGACGCCACAACTCAACGGCATGTAGAATCGCCAACATTTCTTTTTCATATATGGGTTTGCCCAGATGATTTTCAGACAGTTGCTTGCTAGTGAAGGCCAAAGGTCGACCCTCTTACACAAGGACAGCGCCAATTCCTTTCCCTGAGGCGTCACATTCCAACACAAAGGTCTTTGTGAAGTCGGGAAGGGCCAGAACCGGAGTGGTGCACATGGTCATCTTCAAAGTTTGAAAATCTTGCGTAGCTACTGGGGTCCAAGTGAAAGAGTTCTTTTTTAGCAGAGCTGTGAGAGGTGATGCAATCTTTCCATAGTTCTTAACGAACTTGCGATAATACCCTGTGAGGCCCAAAAATCCACACAAGCTTTTGAGAGTCTTTTGGTGCAACCATTCTTGCATAGATTCAATATTTTTTGGGTCCACCCTGACGCCATCCTTGCCCACCAGATGACCCAAGTATTCTACTTCGGAGGCACCAAAAGAAAATTTGGACTGTTTCAGGAAAAGCTGGTGCTAAGAGAGTAGGCTAAGAACTTGATCCACATGAGTAAGATGGTCTGTCTAGGTCTTGCTATATATGAGGATATCATCAAAGAAAACTAAGACAAAATGACGGAGAAAAGGGTGGAAGACATGGTTCATGAGGCTCTGGAAGGTGGAGGGGGCATTACACAAACCAAAGGGCATGACCAAAAACTCGTAGTGGCCCTCATGAGTGCGAAAGGTCATCTTGGGAATGTCGGACTCTTTCATACGAATCTGGTGATAGCCCGAGCGAAGATCAAGTTTGGTGAAGAATTGGGCGCCACTCAATTCATCCAGGAGGTCATCAATGATAGGAATGGGAAATTTGTCTTTGATGGTTAGTTTGTTGAGAGCACGGAAGTCAAGACACATTCTCCAAGAACCTTCTTTCTTCAATACCATGACGACCGGAGAGGAGTAAGGGCTCGTACTAGGACAGATGACTCTGACAGTAAGGAGTTCCTGGACCATTTTTTCAATTTCATTTTTTTGTGCAAAGGGGTGGTGATATGGACGTATATTGGGGGAAAGGCTTCCTAGGACAAGGGGAATGGAATGATCATGGAAACCGCGAGAAGGAGGGAGTCCTTGGGGAGTGGAAAAGACTGTTTGATGTTTAGAAAGGAGGGCTTGGAGGTCTTGGGGCACTGGTGGGGTTTCTGTGGTTTGTATGGAATGGAGTTGGGCAATGACACCAGAATGACCTTTTTTGAGCAATTTTTCCATGCGATGAGAACTGATGACTTCAGGTGAACCCGCAGTGATGCCTTGAAATTTATATTTGTGGCCTCCTTGGTCGAATTGCATGGTTAAGTTCAGAAAATCCATGAGAATGGGACCCAAGGTTCTTAGCCATTCGACACCCAACACAATGTCGCAACCATTCATGTCAATAGCAAACATATGGGATTTGAGGTGGTAGTCACCGATTTGGAGACGCACATTTTCACAGTGCCCGCCACATTTCATAGAACCACCATTGGCAATCATGATTTGGAAATTTTTGACAGCATGGATGTAGCAATGGGTTTCTTGGGCAATGCAGCGATGAATAAAATTGTGGGTGCTGCCACTATCAACCAAGATGATGACCTTTCGGTGCTTGATGTAACCGATTAATTTGAGGGTTTGGGGGGCAGATAAGCCGGTGAGAGCATTGAGGGAAATGATGGGTTCCACTTCGGGAGGGTCGGAGGCAGGGTTTATGTTAGAAATTTCTGGTGACTCGGGCACAAGGGGGGTGTCAACATCTTCTTCCTGAATATCCTCAGAGATGGCCATAAAGAGATTTTGTTCCTTACATTTGTGGCCTGGGAAATATTTGTCATCACAATTATAACAGAGGCCTTTGAGTTGGCGCTCAGCCATTTCAACCCTGGTCAATTTTTGGATTTTTAATGGGGCTGAGGGAGTAGTGGGGTTTACTGGTTTAGGGCGCGGGATAAACGAAGGCTTACGGTTTTGAGAGCAAAGAATTTTTTGTGCTTCTTTAGATTTTTTGGTAGCCTCCACCCAAGTCGTAGGTTGAGCCATGAGGACATGGGCCCGAATCTCCTCCTTGAGGCCACTGATAAAACACTCTCGAAAGAAAGCATCAGTCATGCCCTCTGTTCGAAAAGCCAGACGCTCAAATGCAGCTATGAAGTCTTCAACTGTGCCTGATTGCTTCAATTTCGTCAAATGGCCCAAATGGTTGGTGTCAGTGTCAAAGCATTCATAAATCTCAGCAACAAATTGGGTCCAAGCAATATACCCTTGACGGGAAGTTTTTCTCCACTGCCACCATTGCCAGCGTTCTTGATCTAGATGGAGAACACCATACCGAAGTTTGGCCAAGTCATCTGTAATGTTGTAGAGAGAGAAATAATGTTCCATTTGTGTGACCCAACCAGTGGGGTCCGAGCCATCAAATTTGGTTACATCCACCCGCAGAAAGCGTATGTCCCTTTGAAAGTGATGGGGTTGAAAGGAATGGGAAGAAGTTTCACCTTCAGTCTTTTTATGTGCATCAGGAAAAGATTCATCGGTAGAGAGCATGAGTTTGGTGCAGAGTGATGCAAAGACAGATTCAAGCTGGGTGTTCAGTTCATGTTTGACTTCCTCCATTGCGGACTACACGACTACATTTACGGATGCATTCATGGAGGCATCACGGGAGGCAATAGTAGCACTGAGTTGTTGCACTTCTTGTTGGGTCTCAAGTAAACCAAATTGCAGGGTGTTGAAGCGGGACTCTAGTTCTTGGTTACGGGTATGGGCCATGATGATGGGTGAACTGAAAAGGGAGTGGGCGGGGTCAGAAATTTTTTGCAGAAAAATGATATGGATGAAAGTGATAAGGGAGAAGAGATGAATCTAATGGAATAGGTCTCAAATAATGGTGAAAAAATTTCCAGACTTAGAGTATTTACTTAGCAACCCGAACACAGATGCACGTCAATATATCTCGCCGATTTAATTTGTTTATGTTGTTGTTTATGTTCCCCAAGGGTTAGGTATTTAAGGGTTCTACAGACAAGGGTTTGCCGTGTGCTATAGCTCTTTGATATACGTGCGGGGTCCAATAGTAGTACTCGGCCCAATATCTCAGGGCACTAACTAAGGAGGATAGACCGTACCCTTAGCCATACTACCCGACTACCTAGGTACTAGAGAGTATCTTCTCGAGTGTTGTTCTCGGTGACACTATAGAAGTCCAGTGACCGATAGGTTTATCTAAAGAGGGCTTCAAGAAATCTAGGCCAATCCATACACAGGTGTTGTCTGATGCGCTACCACTCGAAGGGGTACCAACAGGGGTTACAAGGGTGGCCAACAGATGTGCGCTTAAGAACCACTTGTATTTCTTGCATGTATGAATCCCTCAACCGTGGGTTTATGTGTGTAACGACAGATCTTTGTGGCTTAAAGACGTCGGAATACGTCTCTACCCTGGAAAAAAAATACCCACAATTTCTGCCAAGGAAAGTGCTCTGATACCACTTTCAAGATACCAGATATATAAAATGTACAGAACAGAATAAAATGCTAGAAATGGCAGAATAACAGTAAAATATCTAGCATAATCTTCACAATACACAGAAATGATATACAAAATAGCAATAGAAAAGAACTTTGATTCAGAAAGAAATGTTCACAGGCCTCTTCGAGGGGACAACCTCCAGTCGAGCAACGCTCTGTTACAATAATCTCCAAGCTAGGGTTCACATACCCTCGCCCCTTATTTATACTAAATATGTCTATTAAGAGAAGCATCTAGAGGAAGATCCTTCTAGAAGCGGAAGCTTCTATTAGGTCTTCTTACATCTGTCTTATTCTATTTTATTGAAAGGCCTTATTAATATTGACCTTTATTACATCTGAATACATTGATCTACCTATGTGCAGGTTAGGACCTTAACAAGCCCAAAGAGCTATATCTAATTTTCATGATAGCTCATGTGGGGGGCATCATTTTTGGAGGACCACAGCATATAAGATCCTCAAAGCTGGGTATTTCTGGCCCACTCCTTTTACTAATGTTTTTGCAAAGATTAGATCCTATACCAAGTGTCAAAAGTTTGTCGGAAAGAAGCAGCTCAAATCTTTTCCTTTGAAACCTGTAGTGGTTTCTGGACCTTTACAGCAGTGGGGTCTTGAATTCATTGGAGAGATTCACCCAGCCTTGAGTGGACAGCACAGGTGGATTTTGACCGCCACTGATTATTTTACCAAATGGATAGAATCCATCCCTATAAGGAGTGCCTCCCACAAGGTGATCATAAATTTCCTTGAAGACATCATATCCAGATTTGGTTGTCCAAGCAGGATTGTCACAGACAATGCTGCCTCTTTTAGAGCTGAGCCATTAATTAATTTATGTGGGTAGTATGGGATCACAATAGTCCATTCTACTCCCTACTACCCTCAGGGAAATGGTTTAGCAGAGTCTTCTAACAAGAGCCTCATAAATATCATCAAAAGACTCTTAGAAGACAACAAGAAATTTTGGGATTCAAAGATGAGGTTTTCATTGTGGGCTGACAGAGTTACCACAAAAAGATCCCTGGGCATTTCTCCTTTCTAGCTAGTGTATGGTGTTGAGAAAATCTTTCTTTCTCAGCTTGCTTTCCATGTTGCGAGGTTCCTCTAGGAATACCAAGGAGAACCTGATGACATGGTCAAGAGGATACTACAACTAGTAGAAGTGTAACAGACCAGGGAGTAGTTGCTTCATAAAGAACAAGACCATCAACAGAAAATAAAATGAGCTTTTGACAAGGGCACAAGCAAGGAAAATTTCTAGCTAGGGGATCTGGTGCTCAAATGGGATGCACCCAGGAAAGACAAGGGAAAATATGGTAAATTTGAAGCCTTGTGGATTGGCCCATTCAAGATTTCTAAGGTTTTTCCGAACAACACTTATGAATTGTAGAATTTAGAGGATTCTAAGGTTTTTGGTGGCCCTGTCAATGGGCATTTTCTCAAGAAATGTTTTGTTTAGGCCGTGACTGGAATCCCACCCTTGTAAATACCACCCCCTTTGTGTTTTGTTTTTATTTTTTATTTTAATAAGAGACTCCATATCCCAATAGCTAAGTCACTGGAACTGCACGTTCTTGGCAGATCACAAGGAGAATGCCATCCCCTATGGAGCCAATGTTATCACATGAACTTGTCAGAGTCCTGTGAGTTGGTGGTTTATACCCAAGTCTATGCTCATACCCTGTTTTTCTCTCTTTCATAGGCAATGTCTTTAAATCTTCCCCTTCATCCGGCAAAGTCATTTTTGTTTTCCCCTTTTTATTTAGGCATTCATATCCGTTACCTCTATCAGTGATCCTTCTGTTTACCCAACCCACAACTACTCGTCCATATTCTTGATCGTGCAGGCCATAAACATTGACACAAAGGGCAACATACAAAGAAGCACATTTTGGGCTTAAAAGAAACAGGCAATTTTAATCTTTCAGTGGGGGAGATTCCATGAGTAGTTCAAATCAATGACTCATGGGCATTTGGAAGTTCAAAGTCACGCAAAGTATAGCGCCAGAGTAGAATGTCCAAAGACCGAAGGCCTGGAGGGAACATGAGTTGTTGATCTCAAGGGGGGCAGGTGGCATCCAATACAAGTGTTCGGAGAAATGAGCTTCGGGAGTTTCAAAATGAGAAGTGCATAAAACTTTCGGAGAGCCAAAGCCCAAAATCCCGAAAAAATCGTGGACCATTGATCTCAAAATCAGTAAGGAGTCGTTGATCTTAGTGGTAATGCCTCCCCAAGGTCCTAAAGGCCCGAAGTGCCCAAAGTTTCAAAGTGACCGAAGGCCCGAAGTGAATCTGAATCGTTGATCAGCAATAGCCACGTGTTGTCAAATCCATAGCTCTAGGTAAAAGCACTTGGAATCCCAGGCTTGATTTTTGATTCTCCCAGAGCCTGAAGACCTGGAGTGGATCTCAAACATCCAATCAAGAAGACACACGTCATCAAATCCATGGCTCCCGGTAAAAGCACTTGGAAGCCCATGTTTGAGTTTTGATTCTCCTGGAGCCCAGAGACCCGAAGTGGATCTCGATCATCCAATTCAAAGAGCCACATGTCACCAGATCCATAGCTTTGAGTAAAATCGCAGCAGGTAAACAAGATCTAGCCCTCAAGCCTTGAAGAGCCAAATGCATGACGACTATTAGCACGGACATGTGACACCCTTATGGTTTTGACACGTGGCCCTCTTTTCAAGTATTCTTAGACACGCCTCCAACCTTTTTTCAAGTGACACATGTTACCTCTCCATCCGTGACACATCAGCATGGTAACATCTGGCCTCCACGACAGATCATCCTCTGGGAGGTGTTATTGTTCAGCGCTGAAAGTAGCACCCCACCCCAAAGCACACTTTTGGTAGATCCTAAAGTTGGTGGGCGAGTAAGCTTGGCGATGGCACCAAATCTAGTTGGTGTGCCCAGATCTCAGATTGTGACCAGATTAGCGGCCAGAGTCTATTGCGGGGATGCAACATGCTCGGGCGATATTTTTTTGGAGCGATCCCGCAATTGAAACCATGGTATGGAGAAAACACTATGTGGTGAAATGTGATGGATTGCAGTCCCAAAAGTAGTCTGAACCCAAACCACCTCTAAGTGGACCCGCAATTACATGTTTATATGGCATCCTATCTGAGAGAAGCAAGTGGTCGTGCCCCTGAGCATTAAGTCTCATTCAATCTCCAAGGAAAAGAAATTAATGGAAGGTAGGTTTGGTTGTTGAAACCTCATCTCACCCCATAAATGGAAGGCATGGAAGGCCCGACCGTGGGGACTAAACCGTCAACCCGTGGTACCCCTACGAGTGGATTTACTTGCAGACCCATGTTGATCTGAGCTCGTGTCTGACATAGGAATGCACGTTCAGTCTGACAAAGGAAGTCGTCGACACAAAGATTTGATTGTAGTGATTAGATCACACTCCCGATAGTCAAGGATTATTCTGAGTATAAATAGATAGTTTTAGTATTTTGTTAGGGTCGTCAACTGGTTGAGCAGAGCTCCCTATTTTGTAATGTTTTGATGCCAGAACTATTATCTGGTTATGTATTGGATTTGAGACTTTCAGATTAATAGAAGTCACCCTCTTTTCATCTCTTTGTAAAACAAACTGTGCTAAAACACTCGAGCATGGAGGATCCAGTCGAGGCTTGTTATGTTGTTGCAGTGTAGGTTTGATTATAGTTGTATCATGACCATTTTTAGTTAGATCCCTTGTTATCTTTTTCCCTCTTACACTGAATGGATTGGGCATGGAGGATCGAGTCGAGTTGTTGTAGTTGCATGGTGATGTAGGTTTGATCATTGTGCTTTTATGACTGTGTTGTTTGGACATATTTCAGTGTCTGAAACTTGAGCTTAAGAGTGATCTCGAGTCTAATTTTTTCTTCCCCAAGTTGCTTGAAGGCCTGACACCCATAGCAGTCTCATTCACCTTTCTCACTAAGTCTTCCCTCTGCTCACACTTAAACTCAATTCACTCACTGAAGTTAGATATGGCCCTCACTTCCCTGTGCATTTCTTGTCCAGTTCTTTGTTGAACATCATTCATATATTGATTTTTGTCCATTAACCTCCACTCACATAAACCAAACATCCACCAAAAAATCTGATGGATACTGACCTCATCCTCTTACAATCTCTTACAATTTGAAGATGGCTATCATTGCTAACAACCCCATCCCTCTTCCCCTTTTTGTTTTTCCCTTCCCCTATGTGTTCATCCACCTCATTTCCCCCCTTCCCTCTACACACTCAACTATCATCTCCCCCAACACGTTCCCTCCCGTCTTCATTCCCTTCACATTACCCTATCCCTCCCTTTCCCTATGTATTTCCATGGCTATCACTCCCCACATTTTTCCCCTACCACCATTCCTCCCCCACCCGCACCCCCACCCCACCCCACATATTCCCCCTACCCAGATATTTGTGCCCCTTGTCCCAACATATTACAATGGTGGGATTCAACTCCTTAAATTGCCTTAGGATCTTCACAAGAACCAACAAGTGATAAGTCAACATTTCAAACCAACATCTTGGTTCGTCATCACTTAAAAAAGAAGTTGAGAAATATGATTGTTATCTCATACTATTAATATTTTATTAAGATAGTGAAATTTTTAATTAATTGAATATTAGTTAATGTGTGATATATAAAATGACTATGTAGCAATAAGTATATTAATGATATACTTAGCAAAAGTTCTTAGTGTATAATTATATGCAATATTGTCATTTGTAATAAAATTATTAAGATTTAATAGTTAAATATTGTAATAATAAGTAATTATAATAATTAATAATTACATTTTAAAGAGGTTGGATTTAATGGTGGAAAGTGAGGAGTTTTTTACCATTGGACAAGATTTAATTTCTATGAGAGTTGTATCTAGAGCCATGGGGGCACCTTGAGGTAGTGGTTGAACGTGTGGTTGCACCCATAGATACTATATTAAATGATATTGTGACCTGTGCACACATAAGTGGATCAAAACCCACCCACATGTCCTTCAATTTTTTTGTCCCCATGGTGTAGAGAAGTCGGTGAGGGAGTGCATTATTAAGACACACTGTAAGTGAAGTCATCGATTCGAAACCTCTAGGGACACCTCAAATCCAGCCATGTTAAGGGCTGGTGCAGTCTAGATCGGGTCATCAGTTCGAAACCTCTGGGGACACCACAAATCCAACCATGTTAAGGACTAGTGCGATCTAGGTCGGGTGTGATCCCAGGTGATTTTGATGACTTAGATGCTCCTGGATCGTGCCATCTCAACTATAAACCAATCGCACAAGTCAAAAATATTTAACTAACAAAAAATTAATTAAAAATTAAAATTTATAATATCTATACAATATATAATAATTATTTTTATAATAATATTATGTGTAAAAGTTTTTAATAATATAATGATTTATTATTTAATTATAAATAATAAAATATATAATATATATAATTAATTATTAAAGATTTGTAAATAAAATAATAATAAACTAATAACAAAATATTATTAGTATAATTTAAGTAAAATAGTAATGTTCAAATTCGTTGACAAAATAGAAAAATAAATGCATTAAAATCCAATTTGATACATATAAATTTTAACTATAAGCTCTCAATCCTTATCACTTCAATATATTAATACAAATACTTTTGGTGAAACATGTCTTTATACATGATAATTTTAAACGTAACTTTCTTTCTTTTGAATGTGGCATATAGTATAACACTAAAATAAAACAATCCTTTTGAATGTGGCATATAGTACAACACTAAAATAATCCTGCAAATTGACACAAAAATATAAAACTTGAAAAATGTCAAACACACTCCATATAATCCAAGACACTACATATAATCCAAGACAAATGCATATAATCCAAGACAAATGCAAATAATCCAAGACAAATGCAAATGGACAAAAAAAAAATAAACTTAAAATAATGCCAACACACTCCATCACGCCATCCTTTTAAACTTTACTTGCATAAATATACACTGGTTTAAAGTTATGTTCTCATATTAAACTTGGTGCTTGAGTCAAAGAAGTCGACTTTTTAATATAATTTTGGGAGCTTCCCACACCATGGCTCGATTCACTTAATCGAGTAGTGGTTGGGAAGCTCTAGAGTAATATGGAAGAAATCATTTTTAATAATCTAATTATTAAATAGATACAGTAATCATCAAAACTATGTAAAATAAAGTAATCATCAAAACTATGTAAAATAATTTTTTATAATGTAATTATGAAATTTATATAATAATTTATTTATCTAAAATATTAATTTTAATATGTAAATGAAAATTAAAGCAAAGTTTATGTGATGAAGTGAGTTTTGGATTTTGTAAGAATTTGCATTTATACTTGGATTCTCTTATCTTGTGTGTTATATCGAAAAGAGAATATAAGTTATGTCTAAAATTATCACATTAAAAAGACGTGTTCCAATCGAAAGACTTACAATAGTATATTTAAGTAATAATAATAAGGATGGATGGTTTCTAGTTAAACTTTGTGTGTTATATAAGCTTTTTTTAAATTTATTACATTAAAAAGACATGTTTCAATCAAAAGAATTGTATTGATATATTTAAATAATAAATAATAAGGGAAGTTGCAAAGCAATAAGTCCATGCTTTAAGTTTTTAAGGTATAAGTCGAGACATATGGAAAAGAATTTCAATGTGTTACAGGGAGGATGTGACTCATGTATTGGATCGTGTGACCATGATCATGAAGTCTAGCGTGTAGATGGAGCCCACCATACTATATTCAAAGTGCTTTGTTTCAAGGTATATGTGACACACATAACACATATCATGAGAATCACAAAACGTGTGGCAGCGGGTTTTTAATTGCATTTAACTTAATTGTGACAACAGGGTTTCCAATTCACAATTTCCTGGAACATATGGAAAAACCTCCACGTCCATTGTCGAGATGGACAAAATCAAAACGGAGATGTCATGTTTGTCAGGTATCCTCTTTTGCATGCAAACCAAGCAGACCGAGGAGCACATAATTGTTGACCACAATGTGTTTCAACTGCCACAATTCAAAACCACATAGAGACCACAACCATCTATCAGAGAATATAGAATGTAGCATGTTCTGTTGGAAACACCTACCACACTTAGAGGGGGGGTGAATGAGTGTGGGGCTCTTTTTCCCAAAAATTCCCTCTTGCACAAAAACTCATCAATTAGCATTCAACATTTATTCATTACCCATTGTTGTCATTTATAACCAGTTAGATGTGAGCACATATCAGCAACATATATTAGCAATATATCATCAAGAAGTCATCACCACAATGAACACAAAGAACACAAGATGTATGTACAATTTTCTTTTTATTACGGACTACAATCCTTGGGGTTTATCAGCAACAACTAAATAGAGTACAACTCTACAAGAGGACCATCTCTATATGCAAGACTCAGCTTGCATTCTCAACACCAACTGAGATGAGGCAACAATCCTCAACAGATATCAATCTATACCATAAACAAGAGCATCAACCATGCACCAACCTGTGCCAAACAACCTGTAATCAACCTGTACCATAAACAAGTGCATCCAACCATGTACCAAGTATA
>ML776740.1:1831707-1846445 GCA_009831015.1 Picea engelmannii
CAAGCATGGGTCCTCCAACCATTCTTCTAGGATAACTCAATCCGTAAAGAATCTTCCCATGAGGGCTTTCACCATAAGGGGACCACTTTGGAGTTCATCCATTTGTACACCTTATCAATCATGATAAGACAATAATGAGTCATATATACATTTTTCCAACAATGCATCATATGCCAATGGAACCGCATCGATCCATGTTCATCATGTATCAATGACAACTCATTGATCCATCTTCATCTATGCATTCTCATCAAGGACAATACATATTATATTACATAAATCATCAATCAGTCAATCCTTTGACATCAATCAATCACTTGACATCAATCAATCAAACCATTGGAATTAATGACAACATGATCCAACATGTTCATATGTCAATTGCTCTCGGCTTCTGAAAGAAGGAAATAAACTGAGGATTACGGAACTATGAAAGTGCAGTTGCAAGCCAATGATACCTCAATCCAAAATATTTCTCGAATAGGAGGCTCACGCACGATAGCAAAATACCCTTGAAAGAACAACTTGAACTGCTTCAGTAACGTAGGAAGCACCAATGTCGATTAATCACATGTTTGTTTATGGTATGGAATAGGAACAACAAGAATGGAACCGCTATCACTTGTAATAGGACATTGTCGTGGCTCTGAATATATCAATTACGCACAACAAGGGAGGAAGTATGTTGCTTCTCTCTTCTACTTTACTTGGAAAGCAAGGTAAAGATTACAGTAATGAATATTCCCTTAACGTCCTGGTCCTGAAACGAGTAGAATCCATACTCCCAATCGATTTAACGGAGGAGGAGAAAATTGCTAATTATGATAATAAAATGAGGAGTATTGAGAAGAGATCGAATAAAAGGAAAAGAGGAGAGGACACCAGATCCGCACTGAGATTATTTCATTCATCGGTATGGGTAGGTAGAGTCCTTTTCTCGTATGCTTGGCATTACTATAGTAGCACCAATATTCCTTTTTACTGCACATGAAACATAAACCCTAATAGACTACCTAAATGAAGATCAAAACTCTTCCTTATCCACTTCACTTTCAATTGATTAGCACATGAATGAAGTTGTAACAGAACATGTATGTGATGATCAAACATGGCTTTTCCATTTTCCTGTGATAGGAAAAAGAAAACTTAATCAAATAGTTGTTCATGCGGGGAATTTCCCACTTCACGTTTTATATTTCCCTTGTTGTGTAGGTAAAGCTATAAGAGTATCATTGGACCGACAACTGACAAGAAAACCTTTTATTCTTACGTCTACATTGCTTCTCTCTTTCTTGCATTGACCAGACAAAGGTTTCGAATGAGCATCCCATGGGACAGCCATAGCTTGAACCTTCCTTCTCGCAGTCAACCATGTAATCTTAAGTTTGTCTTTTAGAAACCTGCAATTTATCTTCATTGTCTTTTAAAAACCTGCAATTTATCTTCATTGTCTTCTTGATAGAAAGAATTGTGGAGAATAAGTTTGCAATTTATTTTCATTGTCTTTCAAAAACCTGCAATTGATCTTCATTGTCTTCTTGACAACAAGGGTTGTATATAATAAGCTTGCAGAATCATTGCAGTGGTAGAATCTTGCACGAAATAATCTCCCTTCTAAAAAGAATAGTCAGACCACACCCCCTCTAAAGATGGAATGGAACCTTCCTCCTCAAAAGGAAGAGGAACCCACCCCAAAAGAGACGGAACATGCCTTAGAAGAGCCCCCGCCCCAGAATAGTAAAGACGGACCACACCCCAGGAGAGATAAGAAGATCCAACCACACACCTCAAAGGAGACAGAGCACGTCTACATCGTAACTCGCCAAGCCATGATCAATGAATCCATGCCTATATCATCCATCGGAAGATAGGCATCCACCACCAGAAGTACTCCTAGAGCCAACAGACATACACCCATCCAGAGATACAAATCCCAGCTGACACTATGAAAGAGCATCGCATCTAGCCGCATAAACTGGTCTATTAGCTGCAGCAATGACTAATACCCTCACACACCTCTACCTATCATAAGGAACATAACTTACTTAATGGTAGTCCGCACTTGACAAGTCTTGATTCGAAGATTATCGAGGGGCTTTTCTCTTAAGAGGAATGATTTGGAACTGCTAGCGGAAGTGGTGATCCAATGGATTCGAAAACGTGGAAGAAGATCTTGGTAGAAAGAAGGAATCGTTAAAAGAGAGCTATATAATTTGTAGACAAAGGACATGCAAGTGACCAAGTGGAAGTGGAGAGAAATTGACAGCTCACTAAATCCCACTATGAGACACCAAAGCCACCACCTCTTGACATTGCAATAGTATGGGTTATTCTTGCTAAAAAATTAAACATTTAATGTTTGTGAATTAATGCTAAGTTGAAACTTAGCATTAATGCACCCTGAAATGTATTTAGTATAATTGCATATCTCAATTCTAAGTTTAATCCTCTTGCCTCATCTCTGGACTCGATATGAGGCCAAATAAGATCTCAAAATCTATGATTGGTTTAAAAAAACCGTTGTGAGTATTTGATAGGTCGATAAAAGGTGAAAGAAGAAATGATATTTGAAACTTTGGGTTAAAATGTATTGAATTGTGTGTGGGAGTATTCAAAAAAGACCAACCGATTACTATAATCCCTAACCTAAATGCAGGTACTAATAAGGATTGGTGGTTTATAGTTAAACTTCAATGAATCTAATTGATCTAATTGGAGTTTGGTGGATATACTTTGCAATCTTGCCAACTAACTTGGGACATTTAGATTTTTCGAGGTTGGTAAATGAATTAGTTAAGTAATGTAATTATTAGAAATTTTTAGTTTATAATTTACTATAATAGTGATTTATACGGTGGAATATATACGGTGGTGAATTGATACTTTTAATTCATACGATGGTGAATATTAGTGGTGCATACATAAAATGTTGATACTGAGAGGGGGGTGAATCAATATCAAGTACAATTTAAAAACTTTTTCAACTTATACTTCAACTAGATTATATATTCAATTATATCCAATGAGCAATGAACAATAGTAGAAGAGTTACACCAATACACCACAATACTCTTTCCAATGAAATTGGTCTCACTTCATTTGGATTCTCTATGAAGAAGTTATGACTATTTTACCTAGAACACCTATTTATGACTAGCTTCGGGACTAGTCAAAAACCCTATCTTCCATGTAGTGTATCTCCAAAATTATAGTGAATAAAGAGATCAAATTTTTACCACAGGTACCTAGACATGTCTTCTCAATACCATACCAATTTCACCATCTGAATCATTCTAGAAAAAGAATTATAGCGAAAATGTTAAGATGACCTATAAATAACATACCTTAGAACACATCACCAAAAGAATTCATCCTCCCTTGAAATCCGACCTTCTTTACCTCAGATTTCCTCTGAAATTTGACTTGTGTATATAAAATGAATGTATAATGATATGTATTTATACCCTTTATGTCACTTCCTTTTAACACTAGTGCCGACCTGACACTTTCTTATTTTGTAATTCTTTTCTTTAACTATCTTCAGGGCTGACTTGTACTTCCTTCTTCAATTAACTTTGTCATCTTCAAAAATTCATTTATCCTCAACCATGAGGATCCATGTAGCGTTCCACCTGCCACCGAAAACAACATGATGTATATTATCCATCCATGGGTGTTGTGTTTGCATGTGCACTGTCCTTCATGTCCAAATACCTTCATCAATCTTGCGGTCCAAAACCAATGACTAGGGTTGACATCAATGACAACAACCATCTTCCAACAATCTCCCCCTTTCTCATTTGATGGCAACACTCATGCTTCCCCTATCATCATGATCCCAATTTCTCTCCCCCTTTGACATCAATGGAAAAGGGTAGGGTTGATCCCCTTGAGTTCAATGGCATAAGGTGACCTTCTTCTTTGGAGCTGCTCCCCCTGAACATGTGGCACTCAATAATACTACATCCCCCTGAACATGTGGCACTCAATAATATTGCATCCTTATTTTTGGTCTTTGAGAATTTTTCTTCCTTGGAATCCTTTTGAGTGGCTTTTGTCTTCTCTCTCTTCTTCATGTCTAGGATGTATATGTTGTTCGGTCTTCTTGTTGCAGTTGTGTTATCGGACTAATTGGTAGGTGCGGACACTAACTGATCTCCCTAGATCCACCTAGATCTAGAACAAAACACACCAAAACATGATGCTTTCCTTAAGTTTTAAATATTGAATTTACTAACTAAAGAGGGATGGCTGACATACCATTTAAATGTCGCTTTCTCTCGCCATCGCCATCCTAGCTTCGTTCCAATGCTCATACAATGATGAACCTACAAAAGAACAAAACCAACCAAAGTGATAGCAATAGCATAAACTCAATATAAATCTATGTATGTGATCAAGGAATCATACAATAAAACACAACAAGCTTTATAGGAAAGAATCATATTACTGTATCATATTAAATGTGAAAGATAGATTACAACCATAGCCTTGATGTCGTAAGGTCCCTTCCAACTGTCCTTCATTCCCCACACACTTCCACTCCAAGAATTCTGAGCATAGATCGGATAATATTCATAATCTATCTTGACAAAGCAAGTCTCAAAGCCACTCTAACCAAGCTAATAATTCCAAGCCAAATCCAACTTAGCCCAATCCAAGCTCCAAGCTCCCAAAATCTCCAAAGCTAACCAAAGCTAACTTTATCCATGAGAACTCCTCTCCTTTTATAAGTTGAAGAGGATAAGGTGAGGAGGTTAGGATGATCCCACTAAATCATGAAAGCGAGTAAGATCCAAACCATTCGGATGCCACCTCACCATAGAAGTTTCTCCTTCTAGAAGATTTGAGAAAACGCTTTCTTTTCCCACGTGTAGGCATTCTCGCACCCTTCCTATAGAGAAACATGTGAACATATCGCACCCTAGCTATGGTGCAACCTACAAGAATCAGGCATTCTTGCACCTTGCCTATATAGCAACCTGCAAACTTCCTTTTTTACAGGGCTTTTACAAAGGAAAATGCAACTTCTTTTCTCAGGAAAAGTTCTTCTCCCTTCTCTCTTTAGGAACTCAAGCCACTGACCCCTCTAAAGGAAACATATAGGTTTACATCATTAACGGTCATAGGGATGACGAAAATAATGTGTAATAGAGAGCCCCCAAAAGTATGAAGTTAGAACGGAGTGATAGCTGAAATACTTTGTCGAGTGTGTGTAGGGAACAAGGAACAGTCGGTCGGAAACCTGCCAACAAACAAGGAAATATTGTACAATAATATATCATCACTGAGGTAGGCATTCCCATACTCAGAATACAAATGACTCAAATCATAAATTCCGACATGCGAAGATCCATGTCAAGTAAGATAGGTCATGGCCACGAAACATACACTATGGATCCATGCCAATATGACTCAAATCTGAACATTGCCACCAAAAATACACTGTGGATCTATGTGTTAAAGACTCAAATTTGATCATAGCCACGAGACATACAATGTGGATCTATGCAACAGTACAAACTGAATATACTCCAACGCAACCTGGATCTATCAGAAAATATCCAGGGTCTTCATCTCCACCACTCTATAGTACAAATCTAACCATGTGAATACATGTGTTGAAGTCGAACATGGTAGAAACCACTTGATTACTGGTCATTAGTGTATACCATTAACAAGTGCGATGGAAATCACCATTAATGTCAATGACTCCCAAGGTACACTAGTACAATCCAACGAATGTCAGTAAATGAGTTGAAGTCGAACACTCAGGGGAATCTTCCGATCAGGGGTCAATAATGAAAACCCACTATCGAAAGTGAGGAAACCTGCCATTGAGGCATGCAAGTTGCAAGGTACCAATTAGTTTCTAAGTCTAATTCCCGGATAATGGGTTGAAGTCAACAGGAAAAGACTCATCACAGGAGAGCCTTTATGTATCCCACATCAATGACACGAAACAGGTAACAGGATTTGATGTAGATCAGAGTAACAAGTGATTCAGGACTGACTCAGCGATGGTCGATGCAATAGAAGGCTTAAAGACTTCTTTTCAGGTTGGACATCTTTTTGAACATATTGATGACACGACAACTGTCTTGGAAAATAATGACTCAACAACAGGGATCACAGACCAATTTGTAATCTTATAAATGAGTATGACCAAGAGATGAGCGGATTTTCCAACCTAGACACAAGGCGAGTGAAAGGGTGTCATGTTCAAAAGCGAATCTTCCACAGAATACAGGTTTAGATACATTTCTTTTCCAATTTTTCCCCCACCATTCCTGGTGAGTACCTCTTTATTTTTACACAAGCTTGAGGAGGATAACATATGCTTGTCGATATAATCTCATCCTTCGGATGAGTCCTTTGGAGTATTTTTAACGAACCCTAGGAAAGAGTGGTTCGGTCCCATATGGGCCTTTCAATGTTTGTTTTATGAGTCCAAAGAAAGAAAGCTCAGGGGTTTTTCATGTTTTGAGAGTCTGAAAAACACTTAAAGAGAACTCTCCCAGTTCCTTTTTCGTAAAATAGTTTGATGAGACTGAAAAAGAGATAAACTATCACTCAACAGACATTTTCTTCAAATACTTTAACGAGCATGAAAAGAATAATGTCGCTCAACAATCTTTTCATGTTTAGAGAGTCTGAAAAGAGCTTAAAGGAGACTCCAGGGGGTTCCTTTTTCGTATAACCTTTACGAGTCCGAAAAAATGATAAAAGTATACTCGGTTACATTCTCATTGATTTACGAGCATGAGAAATAACAAAGACTAAGCTCAATAACTTATTCTCATGTATTTACGAGCATGAGAAAGAACAAAGACTAAGCTTGGGGTTGTTTTCATTTTTACGCAAGCTTTAAAACAAAGAAAAACTATGCTTGGGATAGATTTTATTTTTACACAAGCTTAAAAACTAAACAAACATATGCTTGGACCTAGTTTC
The DNA here is from genome assembly GCA_009831015.1 of Picea engelmannii. Classification (NCBI taxonomy): domain Eukaryota; kingdom Viridiplantae; phylum Streptophyta; class Pinopsida; order Pinales; family Pinaceae; genus Picea; species Picea engelmannii. Next base: position 1,838,662 of record ML776740.1, read on the forward strand.
ATTTTTACACAAGCTTGAACTAGAGGAAAGCATGCTTGCAACTTCCCAACACATGGTTGGTACTTAGCCCCCAGCTTAAGAAACTAGCGGCTCTACTTCAACATGAAGTCCAGAGGCTGAGGAAAACGTCTCGACCACAAACCTATACTGTAATCTGGAAAGGAATGTGAAAGGGAAGATGAGGTCTAGTTAGCACACCCCAATCAAAACGGATGGCCTCATTACTTGGAGGGGGTTCCACGGGAGAAGGAGGAATAGCCCCCGGTATGGTAGATTCTGTATCAACGAGAAAAACATGGGCAGTATCAGGTTTAGTCTCTATCGGAAGAGTAGGATCAACCGATGGAGAGATCAGATCGACCACTTGGGTTTCATTCTCCAAGGGGAGAATGGGGTCGATAGGTGGAAACAGATCGACCGCTTTGGCGACACTCTCTAATGGGAGAGTGGGATCGATCGAAGATGGGATCGGATCGACCACTTTAGTTTCACTCTCTAAGGGGAGAGTGGGATTGACCGAGGATGGTATCGGATCAACCACATTGTCAACTGGTTCAACTAAGGACGTGACCAGATTGACGACATGATCAACCAGATTAATCGGTGAAGGGACCGGAGTGATCATTCCATCAACTATTGGAGGGTTGAGAGAAAGCTTACGATAAGCAGCTGGAAGTTGAGGTTGTGAAATAGTCATGTCTTCCAGTAATTTAGAGGCTTCATCCATACAAGGGCAAAGGTGTGTGAGATGACTCCCTTTTCATAACATGCACGGGAACTTGACTCTACTTTTCTTCTTCCCAACGGTATCGTGACTAGTTGATAGAAGGTCATCAGTATGTTGTTCAGAGGCTGATGACATGGGTTGGCGAGGATGTGTAGACCATGCTTCTATAACCTTTGATAGACTAGGGCATTCCTTAAGAATATGGATACCCTTACAAAGCCTGCAAGGGTACTTGGGCTTACGGGTTGTTTGGGTGATCTTGACATCATCAACACTCCCAGCACGATTAACAGTAATTGGTTGTTTTCCAACATGTTTGATAGTGGTTGGAGGTTTTGACCCTTGTTTATCTTTCTTGTTCTTAATCTTTCTTTTCTTCTTCTTCTTATTCACCGGATTACTAGATTCAGAACTTTCGCTCGACGAAGAAGATGAAACAGAAGGCAACATTTCAAGCGAAGAAGGCAAAGAAGACCTTACTGGTGAAGAAGGTGAAGGATCAACATGAGTTTGATGTTCTTGGGGGTAAGTGCTTATGACTGAAGCACTAACTGCATTCGGGATTACTTGAGTGGAAAAAAACCATACCGGTAATCCAATCGTGAGACCTGGAAGGCTCAAAGTAGCAATATGAGGAGGACCAATGTTTCCATAAGAAGGAAAAATAAAAGGTTCCCCTGGAGCAGGGGTTCCTTCATTGGTCATTCCAGGAACTGATGCCATTAAATAAATACAACCTAGATTCTACTAGGGAAAACAAACAACACACGCTAAAAATATAGGAAGCAAGCAAACAAACAAAACTTCTTACAATGAGCGCACTAGTTGGTGATGAAATCCAACGTTGTGGGAACAATGTAAGAAGGGGTTGAGATAGAGCGGGTAGAAAAGTTACGTTGACGACCTGCTTAATGGACTTACACCCTAGTGCAAGCTCCCACACATAATCGCGGGTATACCCTCCAAGGATCCTGAGTGTGTTTGGCCAATGTCGATTCCAGGTACCGTGAGGACTTGCCCCTCCATAGTCACCTCATGTAAAGAACCTAGAGAGATCGGCCACTAAGGTTACCAATCACTACAGTGATGCTTGGGGGAATAATCAACAGTCTGATCCACGTGCAAGGGCAGGGTATCTAGCCCGAAATCAACTTGAAAGGCTTCCACTCATCATTGTGGGTATACCTCTCAAGCGACCCCCATAATACATGTAATCTCTACACCAAGACCAACAAAGCAGGGTGAGTAAATCTGCCAGTCTCAATGCGACCTCGTGATTGACCCTTGTGTTGTAAGGGCTTCCCAGGACAAAATGTAATAATTGGATTTAACCACTCCCTAACTCAATATTCTATGTTTGTTTGCAACTTTGGAAAGTTATCTTTCACACCTATTCCAAAGCCCTACAACTAATCTAATGTAGGTTTGCTACCAGAAAAGATAAAAAATATCTAATCAATTTTTATAAGAGCTTTATTTTATGGCTGTTGTTACTCAAGAGGAAAATGGCATGAACAATATGGTGTTTTGACTGACTCGAAAATTATGCAAAGATATGAAGATGCAATCTTTTCATTTCGATGAAAGCTATGCTACAAGAAGGAGAAAACATTTATCATTCCCATATGCACGATGTCCCAAAATATATTAAACTCATCAATATCAAGATTCTCAAGAAATGAGAAAAAGGTATTGAACACCAATGCACGATTCATGCCCCCCCCCCCGGCCATGAGGGGGAAAAAATTTCATAATTTAAGATCAAAAAACGCCAAGAAGCATGCAATTTCGCTACTTGAAATGCAAGGATGCCCCCAATCTAATATAAAGCAAGAAATTAAATCTTTTTGTTTCAAAAATTTCACTAAAAGCAATAATGAACTTTCTTAAAACAAAGAAACCCAAACTAAAAGTTCTCTTTTAAAGCGAACTATTCAGAAGAAATCTGATCTTTCCCTAAACAATTCTAAAGAAAACACATGCTTTGTAATTGAAAGACACTCAAAGCAAGAGACTAATCCTTCAAAATGAAACAAAGCAAAGATGGATAAAAGAAACTCAAAGAATGTCAAGAAGACTGTAAATAGATCAATATAGACTCCAAAAGTTCAATCCAACTGTTCAAAGCAAAACTGGGCATCAAAAAATGACAAGACCCAATCCAAAAAAATTTACAAACAAGTTCGCAGGTTGGCAGTGTATTACAGTGCGAGAATCAAAGATTCTCGCAGGTTGAACAAAGGTTGACTGCGAGGGGTTTGCACTGGACTTAACACCAAGGTGCGAACTCAGGCGTTTCTCGCATGCCACTAAAGGGTACAGTGCGAGAATTCCTGTAAACAATCAAAAATTTGAAAAAGGACTAAATTTGAGTGAACTTTCAGATCCAGAGAGTCTAGATGGATCTCCCACATACTCAGAGACCAGAAAACAAGAAATCAAAGCAAGGGAAACTAGACTAACTAGGAAACAATCCGATCCCCAATGGAGTCACCAATTTTTTTATCGGACTAATCGATAGGTGCAGACACTAATTGATCTCCCTAGATCCACTTAGATCTAGAACAAAACACACCAGAACATGACGCTTTCCTTAAGTTTTAAATATTGAATTTACTAACTAAAGAGGGATGTCTGACATACCATTTAAATGTTGCTTCCTCTCTCCATCTCCATCCTAGCTTCGTTCCAACGCTCATACAATGATGAACCTGCAAAAGAATGCAACCAACCAAAGTGATAGCAATAGCATAAACTCAATATAAACATATGTATGTGATCAAGGAATCATACAATAAAACACAACAAGCTTTATAGGAAAGAATCATATTATTGTATCATATTAAATGTGAAAGAGAGATTACAACCATGGCCTTGATGTCATAAGGTCCTTTCCAACTGTCCTTCGTTCCCCACACACTTCCACTCCAAGAATTCTGAGCATAGATCTGATAATATTCACAATCTATATTGACAAAGAAAGTCTCAAAGCCACTCTAACCAAGCTAATAATTCCAAGCCAAATCCAACTTAGCCCAATCCAAGCTCCAAGCTCCCAAAAGCTCCAAAGCTAACCAAAGCTAGCTTTCTCCATGAGAACTCCTCTCCTTTTATAAGTTGAAGAGGATAAGGTGAGGAGGTTAGGATGATCCCACTAAATCATGAAAGCGAGTAAGATCCAAACCATTCGGATGCCACCTCACCATAGAATTTTCTCCTTCTAGAAGATTCGAGAAAACGCTTGTTTTTCCCACGTGTAGGCATTCTCGCACCCTACCTAAAGAGAAACCTGCGAACATCTTGCACCCTAGCTATGGTGCAACCTGCGAGAATCAGGCATTCTCGCACCCTGCCTATATAGCAACCTGTAAACTTCCTTTTTTACAGGGCTTTTACAAAGGAAAATGCAACTTCTTTTCTTAGGAAAATGTCTTCTCCCTTCTCTCTTCAGGAACTCAATCCACTGACCCCTCTGAAGGCAACAAATAGGTTTACATCATTAATGGTCATAGGGATGACGAAAATAATGTGTAACAAGTTGCAACCAATCTTCCTAAGTTATTTTCTCCGATTTTACATTTTTGGGAATCAAACGTAAGAGTGTATCATTGATCACATATTTTGTTGACACTGAGGAGATTATGCTTCATATCTTCAACCAATAGGAATTTTCCTGCTTTTAAATTTTCACTTCCAAGATTTACAGCTCCTTTTCCAAGTATTTTGGTAGATGAGTAATCTCCAAATGCAATATTTCCACCCTTTTTATTCAAGCTCAAAAATTTTCTTTGATCTCCTGTCATATGAGATGAGCACCCATTGTCTATGAACCATTCATCTTCTTCTTTGCATTCTTTAGCAACCAATGTTATTCGACAGTTTTCATTGTGTGTAATTTCTTTCCTTTTCCATGTTGTAGTTGGTATAGGGACATTTGGCATATGATTATCTTCCTTCATCTCTCTTCACTCTTGTGCTTTGTGAACAAGATTATTGCACTTGTAACATACAATATTTTGATCCATTAATGGGTCAAATGGATTATAATTTTTGTTGACAGGTCTGCAAACATTTCCATATCTACTAGTTTCACCATTCATGTAGCTTGCGTAGTTATTCCTTTCATTGATTCTACAATTGATTTCCTTGTGTCCAAAATTTCCACAAGTATAACAATTTCCAAGAAAGAAATTTTTATACCTGGGAGTAAGTGATTTTCTTTGTGGTGTGGTCCATCTGGGTTCATGATCTATTCTTTTGTAGTTTCCTTCAAAATGATTGCTTTCATACATGATGGGAGAGGATATTCTTGATGTCTCATTCCTTCTAAATTATAGTCTTCTATCTTGTTGTTCAACTTGTTCTGGAGTGTTGGTTTCATCATTTTCATCTTCATTCTCTTGTTTTGTTGTCTTCAAATTGTCATTGTATCCTAGTCCTGTCTTGTCATTTAGAGATCTTTGAATGCTAAGGATCTCATCTCATTTTTCAGTTTTTTTTTTGAACTTCTTCAACTTTTCTATTGTCAATAGTAGCTCCCCTTTTGTGTGATCCAATTTTGCTTTCAATTTCTCATAATCTTCTAATTTTTCCTTCAAGTTATCAATGGTATTTTCAAGCTTGTAATTCTCTTCTTCACAACTACTCAATTCACCTTTTAGTATTATGTTTGTGTTTCTAAGCTTGCTATTTTCAGTTTCAACATGCTTCAACTTTTCAAGATCCTCATCTTCTTATTCACTCTCTGCATTGTCTTTGTATCCCCAAAAGGAATCAATGTTGGTTTCTTCATCTGAATCTTCTTCAGAAATGATTTATTCTTCTTTAGAACTCTTGTGATAATCATCCTGGGTTTCTTGGGTTATGAAGAGGCCTTCTCCTCCATCATTATCTTCTTCATCACTCCCATCTGAGGAAATGTCATCATCCTTGGAGTAGAAGCTCTTCTTATTGTTGAGAATTCTCTTCTTATAGTAGCATTTTTCAACAATATGTCTTATTCTACCACAGTTAAAGAATTTGAGAGGAAACTTACTTTTGTATATTCCACTTCCCTTCTGGAACCTTCTTACAAAATTTTCTATTTCTTCATCAAGGTCGCTATCCTTGTATTTTGTCTTATTTATGGCTTTAAATGTTGCTTCATTGTTTGACTATCTACTTTCTGTACCTATTTTCATTTCATATGCTATAAGAGACCCATGTAATTCATCCATTGTCATTTTGGTCAAGTCCCTAGTTTCTTCAATGGCGGAGACCTTACCATCATACTTCAAGAGAAATGATCTCAACATTTTTTGTACAACCAAGGATTCATAGAGCTCTTCACCTAATCCTCTGATAACATTAACAACTTCATCAACTCTAAGAAAATAGGTTGCAATATCTTCATTTTCATCCATCTTCAAATTTTCAAATTCTACTCTATGTCGTTGAAGCTTGACCTACTTAACTTTTGGATCACCTTCATAGATACTCTTGAATTTGTCCCATAACTCTTTAGTAGTGTTGCAACCCATCACTTTGCTAGCAATGGTTGGTGCCAATGCTCCTAGAATAACATGTCTGGCTTTTGAATTACAACTCACAAGATTCTTCTCATTTGGATCGGTTGGAGCATTATTTGGGATTACATAGTCATTTACAACTAAGTACCAAATGTATACTCCCAAAGATGTTAGGTAAGTTTTCACTCTATCACTCCAGTATGCATAATTTATTCCATCAAATCTTTGAATGTGATTTGAAATGTGTTCATGTTCATCCATCTCTTCCCAGGATTTTCCTTCCAGTGGTTAAATTGTTCTGAAGGCAACCTGCTCTGATCCCAATTGTTGATACTGAGAGGGGGGTGAATTAGTATCATGTACAATTTAAGAACTTTTTCAAATTATACTTCAACTAGATTATATATTCAATTATATCCAATGACCAATGAACAATAGTAGAAGAGTTACACCAATACACCACAATACACCATGCACAATATGTGAGAAATAACCAATAATTATTGTTCAAGGGAAGTAATGACTTCCAAAGGTAGCTACAACTTCCAAATATAAAGGGAGGGATAAACCTCAAAAAGGAAGATACAATCCTCTAATATCAAGAGAGGGTTTACTTCTCCATCCTTTCCCCTTCCTTCCACCCGAGAATATATGAGAGATAATAAAACTTTACATCAAATCATCACCATCAACCAACCATCACATAGAACCTGACAATGCTTCCCGAGACTTCTTCAACTTCTGAAATTCTTCAATTCTTGGAATACTCCGATCCTATAGATAATATTACTCAAGTTATTCTATGAAAATCCTCCAAGTTTCGCTCCTTGAATCCTCCCCAAAAATTAGTTATAGAGAGAATGGTAGACCTTATTCAATTTTGGTTTATTCAGGAGAGCAAACTTGTATAGAATACCCCACGCTCAATATTTAACATCAGATTCTAAAATTCGTACACAAGAAACTACAGACCGTACTCTTTCCAATGAAATTGGTCTCACTTCATTTGGATTCTATATGAAGCGGTTATGATTGTTTTACCTAGAACACATGTTTATGACAAGATTTAGGACTAGTCAAAAATCCTATCTTCCATAGAGTGTATCTCCAAAATTATAGCAAATAAAGAGATAAAATTTTTACCACAGGTACCTAGACATGTCTTCTCAATACCATACCAATTCCACCATCTGAATCATTATAGAAAAAAATATATAGCGAAAATGGTAAGATGACCTGTAAATAACATACCTTAGAACACATCACCAAAAGACTTCATCCTCCCTTGAAATCCGACCTTCTTTACTTCAGATTTCCTCTTAAATTTGACTTGTGTATATAAAATGAATGTATAATGATATGTATTTATACTCTTTATGTCACTTCCTTTTAACATTAAGGATGACCTCAGGGATGATTTTAAGGATGGAAATTTATTTTAAAATGTAGAAACCTTGGCGAATCTTACTAATCCTTCATATGCCAACTATAAATGTTTGGCTATATTTTTGTAAAAATATTCAAATTTCTAAGGATTTTATATAGTTTTT
>ML776740.1:1846495-1883069 GCA_009831015.1 Picea engelmannii
AACTATAAATGTTTGGCTATATTTTTGTAAAAATATTCAAATTTCTAAGGATTTTATATAGTTTTTATAAAATTTTGGCGATTTTTAAGGTAAAATAATTTTATCCTATAGAATTTGGGCGAATCATTTTTAAAATAGAGAATTTCATTTTTGGAAAAACTATGGAAAATTATCCCATGAGCGAAATTTAGCCCCTAGAATCATCCATGGCCGACTTGGCACTTTCTTATTTTGTAATTATTTTCTTAATTATCTTCAGGGTCGGCCTGTACTTCATTCTTCAATTCACTTTGTCATCTTCAAAAATTCATTTCTCCTCAACCATGAGGATCCATGTAACGTGCCACCTACCACCGGAAACAACATGATGTATACTATCCATCCATGGGTGTTATGTTTGCATGTGCACTGTCCTTCATGTCCAAATACCTTCATCAATCTTGCGGTCCAAAACCGATGACTAGGGTTGACATCAATGCCAACAACCAATCTTCCAACATAAATCTGGTCTAGAGGTTTACAATATAGTCTGTGGTAAATATAATTTGTAGTAACTAAATCATATTCTTGACTATTCAAACCCTACCTCAAAATTATGTACACAAGTTTCTTATTTATTTATTTTTCTTTTCAATATGAGCAATTGTCAATACCTAAATCTAACAAACAAGTTTCTTATTTATTTATTTTTATTTTCTATGTGAGAAAACATCGATACCTAAATCTAATAGAGGAAGGCCTAACAAAGTAATCCTAGATAGTCTACATGAATATATACAAAATCAATAGAAAAACATAGAGAAGAGAGAATCCAAACTTCAAAGGGAGCTAGTAGCAATGTTTCAAAGTGACTTAGTAGCAATGCTTGATAATAAATTTAGATCCTTAGAAGATAATATTTAGAGACAGATAGACATTAAATATTAGGGTTTGAGACTCACCTCCAGAAAATGGAGGCTAGATTACAAGAAATAGAAAAAAAAAACAAAGAACAAAAAAAGTTAAGGCAAGAAGAAGAGGTCGAAGAAAATAACAACCTTAGGGACAAGATTAAAGAGATAGAAGAAATACTAATTAACAATTTGGCCCTAAATAGCGTGGAACACAAATTGGGTATCAAACCTATCAAGAGGAAATGAATAAGCTCATAGAGTTAGACCATGCATGTAACAAAGGAGCCTTCAACCTCATAATCTTGTGTATAAAAGAATTGAAAGATGAGGACACATTAGCAATAGTCAAAGAGGAATTAAAAAATAAATCACAAATTGAAACAACTGGCCTTATAGAAGCAAAAAGGATGGAAAAAATAATTGAACATAAAGATAGATTTATTTGGGTTATGTTAAATCTTTAATGCTCATAAATATGACATACTTAGTAAAACTCCAAGCTTAAAAGGCTTTGGAATATTTATAAATGAAGCACTGATTCCAGAAGATTAAGCTAAATTAAGGAAGGAGGTTCAAAATGTAAAGGAATCCTGAAAGGAATGAAAATGGGCAATAATTAGGAATCAAAAAGCTATTACTAGGGATAGATACCAAAAGGATAACGATAAATATAAATTTGAAACACTTTAAATACTTTCTTGGAATGCTAACCTTCTAAGTCATCAAAACTTTAGTGATCTTGGAATGCTTCTCTTAATGATGTTCAAGCATCAAAATAACATTTTAAATAAATCCAAGTAATCTCTTACTTTTCTTAAGGTCCAATAGACCAATGTTGGTCTTAATAGAGGTTAACCATCATCATCATCACTAATTAAATATAAATTGTTAATAATTATATATTTGTAAATAAGTTAGTTATTTAGTTAATTGTAATAACATTTTGATAATTCACCATGGGGAAAGGTTAAGTTCCCATGAGGGCCTAACTTAGAGCCATGGGGGCACCTTGAGGTAGTGGTCGAATGTGTGGTTTCACCTAGAGATACTATATTAAATGGTACCATGGCATGTGCATACACAAGGAGATCAAATCCTACCCCCATGTCCTTCAAATTTAAGTCAATTTCTGCTAGCTCAACCAGTTAAGGTGTGGGTTTCATTTGCTAGGCAACCCGAAATCAACACCCTTACAATGTGTTTAGTCAGAAGGAAACACCCAAAAATCTAGACATGTTAAGGGTTGGTGTGGCCTGGGCTAGGTGTGATCCCTGGGTCATTTTGACAGCTTAGATGCTTGTGGGTTGTAGTTTCTCAGCCAAAGGTTGAAATGCTAACCCCACAAGTGACAGACATTTCTAAAAAATAAAGATAATAAGGGATCTTCCATATGAACTACTCAATGTAATGAATCAATACTTTGCAATCTTCTTATTAGTTCCTGTCCGAGGGACTATAGCATTTGATACAACATTGAATGGGTATGACTTGTAGCATTGACTTTAAATTTTCTCTTCATTTCCAATGTCTAACATAGGAAATTGTCCATAATACTTTTATATTAATTAAAATAAATAAATAAAATCATTTTTTCCTCCATATCATTGGCCTTCAACTTTCACTTCTTATTGTAGAGGTGACGATGGAGTGCATTAACACTTATGCCATCCCTCATCCCTATGCGAAGTATTAAATGCCAAGATAGGAAAATCATCCTTCACCTACCAGGGAAATCTTGAGAAATCCCAAGGATCATGGGCTCAAGATCTGCACTAGCCCCTATGTTAATAACATGATGATATCACCACTATTCTAGAATAGATTCTATGCAATTTTTCTGGACGATATCTATCCTCATGGATAAAGAACTTTCTATGCATTTGGAAAATAATTTTTTGATTTTTCTTTGGGAGATTATAGAAACATGGGAAGGGCATTGTTTGCAAATTTTATGATATTGCTCATCCCCAATGTCTCTTTTGACATGGAACTTACTTGCAATAATTTGATTCTTGTCATCTCATCTTAGTTTGCGAGGGTACATCCATTTCTCCAGAATTGGGAAATTATGATGAACTCTTTTTTCCTGTTGTTTTATTTTTTTGTTGCAACCATTTGGGCGAGTTGTTGTTATTTAAGACGAGGATCTCACCTTATTTAGTAATCACCCACCCACATTATCTAAGTTCATTCTTAATTTAAAACCTTGATTACATTTTTATATTTCATCTCCATTTGTTGATATGGATATCTAATAGAGAGATGTTTTAAATTTCCTTGGTCATGAACAATAGAGTCGAGAGTCATCACTAATTATCTAGCCAAAAAGTACTTGGACCAAGGCACTGACCTCCTGGGAAGCACGCTGACAAAACAATCCCTGGTTGACTAGTGGTGTGAGGTGGAAGGACATTCACTCCATGTCCCTACTTTTTCCATAATAGAGAAAATCCTCCTCACCCCAATTCCGGGGGGCAACACAAAAGAATAAGTAGTGAAGATAAGTGTGGAGAAGGTGGGAAAAGTGTTGGATATTTAGGAGGAGAGGTTGTCAAAGAGAAAATTCTTGGCGAGTGATTTCTTCATCTTTCCCGACCTCCAACATATGTCCTATACCCACTACCTCATCAATGCTTGTGGGAAGGGTGATTTTATATCGTCGAGAAAACATGTGAAGGCATGGTGGGAAGACATCTCCTCTCACCCTTCTTGGAAGAAAGTTGCAAAAAGATGAAATTTAAGTGATGAGAAATAGTATGCATATGGCAGATAAGCACTAGATAAACCAATAAATAACGACGCACTATCTTCTCTCTTTTATGTCGGCTCCAGTGTTGGACATGATGAAATATCCCCCTCTGAAATACCCCCCTTTGATAGTCTAGGTACAATAATCATGACTAACAATAATATTTGATTAATGAAGAGTATCATCAACCATCATGATTTGTTTACATGGAGTAATAATTGTTTAAGGGTTTTTAATGAAGTGCCATCATGGTGATTCAGTGACACTACAATAAAGATAATATAAAACCTATCATCTCAATAACATCATAACACCATAGCTCCACCCAAGTTTGGATATGCCTCTATAAATCACCATCAAACCTATCATCCTACTCAGCAACACCATAACTCCACTCAAGTTTGGATACTCTTCAATGTCTTCAATGACTAGATACGACTAAATAAAGAAAAACCAGATATATACTAGTCAAATTGAGCCATTGTTCACTATACACACTTAATACATACATCTTCGTGAAATAAAAATGGGATTCATGAAAGATTGTGAATCATCGAAAAAACATAAGGTAAACATACATCCATGTAATACGTACATCTTCACAAAATCAAAATTAGATTCAACACATGTCATGATCTATAGAAAAATGAATAAGGTGAAAAAGGGCAATGAAAGGATGGAACTTGGAAGTTACACGCCTAGATAGATTTTCACGTTCGGTTGAGAATTTTTCCATTTTAAGATTGTTCATATGACTATTGTTGCAAGGAGATCAATGTGTGTATATGTAAACATATATTTTATAATTGATTTTCAACATCACAAACCTTAAACATTCCAGCAAATTTCCATCATTATAATAACTTAACATTTATAAATATCTTTTAATTTATTAAGTAAAACTTATTTTGTGTTTCAGATGTAAGTAAATTTATTTCCTCTTATTAAGGTTCTAGATTTGAAGTTTAATATATAATTTCTTGTCATAACATTTAACTTAACTTTTCTTTTTTTCATAAGTGATGTTGACTATGTATTAATGTATAATGCAATCGATTATTTCCTCTTACGATTATTTCCTCTTATTAAGGTTCCAGATTTGAAGTTTAATATATAATTTCTTGTCATAACATTTAACTTAACTTTTCTTTTCTTCAGAAGTGATGTTGACTATGTATTAATGTATAATGCAATCGATTTAATGAATTAGATAAGTTTAATTAACTTCCATTCATTTATATATATATATATATATATATATATATATATATATAATTTTTGTCAAATTTAATTTTGACACATTTATATTCTGAAGTAGGGATGCCGCATATTGTAGTTAAAACGCAAAAAAGATTTTTAGAATGTAGATTTGTTTAAGTTAAAGATTTTTGTTATTCTTATTAAATCAATAAAAGTAATGAATAATAACACAACACAAATGATATTTAGATTTCAATATGTTGGTTGATGTCGAATGTTAAGTATTTGTCAGTCAAGTCTCGTATTGTAGTTATATGGTATCCTCTATTTTTTTGATTTGTTATTGTCAGTCAAGATTAAGGGCTAGTCAATGACCATGATGAATAAAATGAGGTTATTATTCACAGATCTCAGCTGCTTACAGAATCATCGGAATCGTTGGAGGCTGGCTTATGGATAATTTGAATTTTTGTAGGGAGGGATTTATGTGGAGTTTATAAATGAGGAGGCAACTGGCCCAGGTGTCTTGCGGGAATGGTTTTCTTTGAAATGCCATGAAAATTTTAATCCTCATAATGCAGTTTTTTTATCATGCCAAAATTATCATCGAAGGTTCTTTCCCAATCCTAGTAATTTTTTACTATCTGTGCCACGATACATGCATCTCTTGATCCTGGTGTACCAACCTATTGGCCCTCGATGCATTGTTTATTTGAATGTAAATTAGAAACTCGATGGATCGACAACCCAACATCCCGTTGGATTAATGAGAGGGGGGGTGAATCAGTAATAGAGCAATTTAATCATTTTTAACCATATAATGCAAGTGTTATATCAGTGTAGCATTATCATCCAATAATTGCAGAGTAAATAAACAATGAACAAATGAGAAATCATACACATACACAGTACACCAGTGTTTTTACGTGGAAACCCAAAGTGGGAGAAAACCACAAAATGTTTTTTCTTATATGTCTTGAAGAATTACATTCGTTGGAAGCACCAACTTCCTTTGTTTTCCAGGTACAATTGGAAGGAGGCTCCAACCCCTTAGTTTCTTAGGCTACAACCTAAGGGAAGCTCCAACTCCCCAATTCTCTAGCTACAACCAGAAGGAGGCTACAACCCCCTAAGTTCTCCAGCTACAACCGGAAGGTGTCTACAACCACCTTTCCTTGCCCCATCCAACCGCCCTGAAATATAAATGTTAAATGTAGACAACTTGTCACTGTCACTAAATCAACCACTGCCACTGTCAACTTGTCACTATCAACCTGTACCAATAACCTCAAACAAGATGTGTCATACATCTCATAAATAGACCCCAACCATGTTGTTGCCGCAATTATTCTGCTGCATTTTTTTTGCCGCAATTTTTTTGTCGCACATTTTCTGCCGCACTTTTTCTGCCATGATTTTTCTACTGCACTTTTTTTGCCGCGACTTTTCTACCACAATTTTCCTGTCGCACTTTTTCTGCTGCACTTTTTCTACCACGATTTTTCTGTCGCGATTTCTCTGTCGCATTTTTTCTGCAGTAGTTTTCATGACGCACTTTTTCTGCCACAGTTTTCCTGCCGCACTTTTTCTGCTGCAAATTTTCTCTATCAATAATACCTACCGAAATAACCTTTCACAAAAATACATATTCAATGATATTCAAGTGTAATTAAATGAGAGATCTTTGCCTCTTATTTTTACTTTCATGTAGCATTACACTTTCCTTATTTTATTTTATGGAGTTCTCCATTCACTTTATTATTTAAATAATTTCTTTTGCAAACACTTGACTTTTGGGGGCTTCTATATGACTCATGAGGGTTCTTCAACTTCATATGGTCATAAATCTCTAACCGTGAGGAGTTATGTAATGTTCTACATACCACCGAAAATTTCATGACAAACACTATCCATCTAGGATAGTTTCACTGAAAAAATTGTTGACCTTCATCTCATTATTCCATAATTAGGAATGGGGTCTCTAACCATACTTCTAGGATAACTCAATCTGCAAAGCGTCTTCCCGTGAGGGATTTCACCATAAGGGGACCACTTTGGAGTTCATCCATTTGTACTTATTATCAACCATGACAAGACAATAATGAGTCATCTTTACATCAAACAAATTCGGGTCCATTACCCAAACCTTTGTGCTACTGGGATTTCTTCAAGGGTTGAAATCAATGAAAAAAAACCTTAATCAACAATCTCCCCCTTTGTCATTGATGGCAACACTCTGATGCAATATTGAAATCATATCACTCTGATGCATCTCTATGACCATTTCTTCCCATGGAACCATGCCCATGTCCTCTACATCTGATAAATCTCGCCCCCTTTGTCATCAATGACAAAGGTATATTTCCATATGGGGTTTCTCCCCCCAACGTAACTCTCCTCTTTATGGTTCTTCCTCGTGTACATCTAATACATATAAGATAAGCATTCTAAAGAATTCATTTTGGAGTAGAAATAACTATGAGTCTCTAGCAGAGATACTCAAAGGCTTCCCGTGGAAGTGGTTTTGTAGAGATGTATGCCACTTGTTATTTTGTGTCGACATACTCAACTCTGATGTTGTTTTCTGCAACCTGTTCCCATAGAAAGTGATACTTGATTGGAATGTGCTTTGTATTGGAGTGCATCACCAGGTTCTATGAGATACATATGGCACTTGTATTATCACAATAGATTGGAATGAGCTCATCATACTCAACTTGTATATCTATCAGAGTTTGTTTCATCCAAAGAACCTGTGTACAACATGTTGTTGCTGTAATATACTCTACCTCGACTGTAGATAAAGATACTGATGATTATTTCTTTCTTATCCATGATACTAAACACTCACCTAAGTAGAACGTTGCTCCATGGGTGCTTCTTTGGTCATCAATACAACCTTCTCAATATGCATATGTTTAGGCAATAAGTGATAGATCCTTTCCTTTTGGATACCATAATCCAAACTCTTATGTTCCCTTGAGATATCTGAAAATCCTCTTCACTGCTAATACGTGTGATTCCTTTGGTGCGACTTGAAATCGTGCCATCTTTCCAACTGCCTGCATTACATATGGTTTGGTTGTTTTCACATATAGTAGGCTACAAATCATTGACATGTATTTTCTCTGATCTATAGACCTTGAATCATCATCTTTGATTAACTTGTAGCTGGTTTGAATAGAAGTGGTAACTGTTTTGAAATATTCCATTCTTAACCTCTTTATCATTTCTATGATATACTTAGTTTGAGAAATTAACAATCCTTGGTTTTTTTGACGTATCTAAAGACCAAGAAAGAAGAATAATTCTCCAAGTAATAACATTTCAAATTCATTATGCATATCCTTTGCAAATTTCTGGCTCAACCTATCATCAATACTTCCAAAAATAATATCATCAACATAAAATTCAATTAATAAAATACTATCTTGATTTACCTTTATGTAGAGGTTGTTGTCTTCACTTCCTTTTTTGAACCCTACCTGATGTAGATATTTATCCATTCTAGAGTACCATGCTCTAGGCGCATGTTTTAGACCATACATGGCCTTCTTTATTCTACACACATAATCTACGTTCTATAACAACTGAAATCCTTCTGGTTGTTCAATGTAGACTTCTTCTTCAAGTTCCCCATTCAGAAAAGTTGATTTTATTTCCATCTGATACACTATAATATTTTTGAAGCATGCATAAGCTAAAAGCAATCAGATTGCTTCCATTCTAGAAACTGGGGTAAATGTCTCTTCAAATTCGATTCCTTCAACCTGTGCATATCCTTTACATACCAATCTAGATTTGTTCCTTGTAACCTGTCCATCTTCATTCAAATTATTCCTATATACCCACTTTGTGTCGATCAAATTCATATCCTTTGGTCTTAGAACCAATTCCCAAGTATCATTTTTCTCTATTTGATCCAATTCTTCATCCATGGCCTTATTCCAAAATTCATACTTGTTGGCCTCTTCAAAACAGGTTGGTTCAATCATAGATGAGAGTGTTAGGTGCATTTGTTCTGGTGAACGAATTCTTCTTCTAGTCTCAACTCCTACATCTTTGTTTCCGATAATCTGATATGAAGGATGATTCTTTTGTATTTGTCTGTTAGGTGTCTTTGGAGGCACTTGTTGAACTTTCTCTTCTTCTTCTTTCAGATCTTCTTCATCTTCCCCTTCTACTTCCTTTTCATCTTCTACTTCTTCTTCGTAAAGTTGTTCCATTGATTCATTTTCTTCTTCCTTTAATTTGTGTCTCCATGTTTCATCAGTTGTTACGTTGATGCTTTCCACAAATTTTTTCAATCTCAGGTTATAACACTTGTATGTTTTCCTTGTACTTGAGTAACCAACAAGTACTCATTTTTCCACATGAGAGTCAAACTTTTCCATCCTGCCATCTTCTCTTTTGATGTAGCATTTGCTCCCAAAAACTCTAAAGTGATTCACATTTGTTGGTCTTCCTTTCCATAGATCGTAGGGAGTTTTGTCAGTGTTGTTTCTGAGCATTACTATGTTTTGAATGTGAACTATTGTATGCACTTCCTGTGTCCAAAAACTTTCTGTCAATTTGGAATCCATTAGCATTGTTCGAGCCATTTCCTGTATTGTCATGTTCTTTCTTTCAACAACTCCATTCTATTGAGGTGTCCTAGCAACATAGTATTTCCTTTTTATTCCATGATTGTTGCAGTAGTCCATAAATTCCTTTGAATTGAAATCTCCTCCATTATCATATCTCAATCATTTGATTTTTGAATCCTTTTAATTTTCAACCGTTTCCTTGTAGATCTTGAAGTTTTCAAAAGCTTCCGACTTATTCTTGAGAAAGCAAACTGCAGTCATTCTTGTATAATCATCAACTAATAACATAAAGTATTTCTCACATTTTAAACCCTTTGTTGTAGTTGGTCCAACTAGATCAGTATGCACAATTTCCAGTGGTCTTGTCATTGAATATTCCTTTGATTTGAATTTGGTCTTTGTTTTCTTTCCTTGTTGGCAATGCTTTCATAAAGTGTTGGTTGGTTTCGTGATCTGGGGAATTTCTCTAACTGCTTATCTTTTGTTGACTTTGACAAGGTTATCAAAATGTATGTGACCCATTATTATGTGCCATAACCAACTTTCATCTTCCTTTCCTAGACGAAACTTTTCATTTCCAATTTCACTTAACACATATACATTGCTTGAAGTTCTTGCAGATGTAGCAATCAATTTCCCGAACCGTCTTTTCTTATCTCACACTTTTGTGAATCGAAAGTAAATTTATGAACTTGGTCACACATTTGAATCACACTTAGAAGATTATGTTTCATATCTTCTACTAGTAAAACATTTATTGCCTTTGTATTCTTGTTCCTAATTCTGGTTGTGCCTTTTCCAATGATTTTAGTTGAATCATCATTTCCGAAGGAGACTGATCCATCTCTTTCATTTCTTAAAGTAAGAAACCTGTCTCTATCAGCTGTCATGTGTTTTGAACAACCACTGTCAACATACCAACCACGCTTATTCTTATTAGCTTGTAGAGAGAGTGTTCATTCTTCATTGCTATACTGATTTTTCTTTCTTATGTATGTCCTTTTCTGAGGTTCCTGTTTGTGACTGTTGTTATTCTGTTGCGGTTCTCTAGGAGAGACTGTCATTTTGCAATCTTTGGCCATGTGTCCAAAGTTGTTACATTTTTTAAATTCCACTTCAGTGATTAAGGATTCAAACTTGTTGTAACTTCTTCTCTATGTTTCATTAGGCCTTCTTGGATAACCCTTTTGTGTATGACTTTCAAAGTTTTTTATGTTCCTGTTGTTAGCTCTGCAATTCACATCTTTATGTCCAAAATTATTACATGCATAACATAAACCAAAAAAGATAGTTCGATACCTGGGAGTTGAAGATATTATGAAATGAGGTACTATTATGAATTCTTCTTCTTCCTGAGGCCTATATATTGGTTGGTGATTATGAAATCTAAATCTTCTCAGTGGAGGAGTGTCCCTGTAATCTTCCTTGTAGATCTTCCTATCCCCTTTGATTTTTTCTGCATAGATTTTTGGATATGTTTCTTGCTCTATTGTTTTGGAGATCCCTTTTCTATCTAAGTCTATCCAAGTATAGAATTGTCATGATGAGGTTTTTGACTATTGATAATGTCACCCAAAACTTTTGAGTTGTTCTGCATATTTATATTTTGAAGATCATTTCTTAATGTGACAATCTCTACTTCCAAATTTCCATTGATCCTGTCTTTTTCTTCTAGCTTTTCTTTGAGTGTTTCTTCAATTCTATTATCTTCTTCTATTTGAACCTTCAAATTTGTGATCATTTGTTCTATTTCTTAAGTGTATTCTCTCTTGTCTAGTTCCGCTTGTAGTCTCTTGCTTTTCTTCTTTTCTCTTCTGATAACTTCTATAGCACACATCAATTCTTCTCGGTAGTCAACTTCTACCTCTTCATATTCTTCTTCGGCTTCTTCATATTCTTCTTCGGAGTCTTGTTTATTGAAATCTTATACTGCCATGAATAGAACTCTTTATGTCTCACTGTCACTGAGTTCATCTTCATCTGATGATGAGATGTCTTCTTTGGTGCATAAGCTTTTCTTGAAAACTTTCTTTGTGGTTCTTTTTCCTTTATATGTTTTTTTTCTATTTGTGTAACCTTCATCATTTCTCTTTTTCTTATGAGGACATTTGTTAGCAAAATGACCAATACCATCACAATTAAAAAAAATCAAATGAATCTTACCTCTATACCTATTGTCGGTTGTATTATTCAATATTTTGACAAAGTTGGTCACTTCTTCATCATGTTCCGAGACATCACTGCTGCTGTGAAGTTCTTTTTCTTTTTTCTTTAACTTTTTGGATGCTTTCAAGGCTACTTATTTTGTATCTGGATTTTCTTGTTCAGTTCTCATTCATATCCTGTGAAGATTCCATGTAATTCGTCCATGCTTATTGAGTTCATATCTTCTCTTTCTTCTAGTGCTGATATCTTAGGGTCAAATCTCATAGGAAGAGATCTTAGTACATTTTGAACAATTACATATTCTTTGATTTCTTCTCCCAATCCTATGATTGCATTTACTGTTTCATCAACTCATAAAAAGTAAGCTACAATATTCTCATCTTCCTTCATCTTAAGTTGTTCGAATTGAACTCTGTAAGTTTGAATATTTGCTTCTTTGACTTTTAAATCTCCTTCATAAATATTTTGAAGTTTGTCCCAAATCTCTTTAACAGATTTACAATGTGCAATTTTGGTGAATACCATTTCACTAAGACCATTCAAAAGAGCATTTGTGGCTTTGGAGTTATTCTGACCGAGTTTCACTTCTTTGTCATTTGTTGGCGAAACTGCAGGAACTGTTTATACATCTACAATTGATTGCCAAATTTCAAATCCCTGTGCCTGTATATATGTCTTCATCCTTATGCTCCAAAATGCATGTTTTTTCCATCAAACTATGGTATTCCATTTTTATACAAGTTGTTGCTCTCCATGATCTTCCTTTCAGTGGTTAAACTGATTTTTGAAGGAAACCCATAGTGGGAGAAAACCACAAAATGTTTTTTCTTATATGTCTTAAAGAATTACATTCATTGGAAGCACCAACTTCCTTTGTTTTCTAACTACAACTGGAAGGAGGCTCCAGCCCCATAGTTTCTTAGGCTACAACCTGATGGAAGCTCCAACTCCCCAATTCTCTGGCTACAACCAGAATGAGGCTACAACCCCCTAAGTTCTCCAACTACAACCGGAAGGTGGCTACAACCACCTGTCCTTGCCCCATCCAACCGCCCTGAAATATAAATGCTACATGTAGACAACTTGTCACTATCACTGAATCAACCACTACCACTGTCAACTTGTCACTATCAACCTGTACCAATAACCTCAAACAAGATGTGTCATACATCTCATAAATAGGCCCCAACCATGTTGTTGCCGCGATTTTCCCGCTGCACTTTTTTTGTCGTGATTTTTCTGTTGCACTTTTTCTGCCGTGATTTTTCTATCGTGATTTTTCTACCGCACATTTTCTTCCGCGACTTTGCTGCTGCGATTTTCCCGTCGCACTTTTTCTTCTACACTTTTTCTACCGCGATTTTTCTGTCGCACTTTTTCTGCCGTAGATTTCTTGATGCACCTTTTCTGCCACAATTTTCCTGCCGCACTTTCTCTGCTGCAAATTTTCTCTATCAATAATACCTGCCAAAATAAGCTTTCACAAAAATAGATATTCAATGATATTCAAGTGTAATTAAATGAGAGATCTTTGCCTCTTATTTTTACTTTCATGTAGCATTACACTTTCCTTATTTTATTTTATGGAGTTCTCCATTCACTTTATTATTTTAATAATTTCTTTTGCAAACACTTGACTTTTGGGGGCTTCTATATGACTCATGAGGGTTCTTCAACTTCATATGGTCATAAATCTCTATTCGTGAAGAGTTATGTGATGTTCCACATACCATCGGAAATGTCATGAAAAACACTATCCATCTAGGATAGTTTCACTGAAAAAATTGTTGACCTTCATCTCTTTATTCCATAATTAGGAATGGGGTCTCTAACCATACTTCTAGGATAGATCAATTCGCAAAGCGTCTTCCCGTGAGGGATTTCACCATAAGGGGACCACTTTGGAGTTCATCCATTTGTACTTATTATCAACCATGACAAGACAATAATGAGTCATCTTTACATCAAACAAATTCGGATCCATTACCGAAACCTTTGTGCTACTGGGATTTCTTCAAGGGTTGAAATCAATGAAAAAAAACCTTAATCAACAATCTCCCCCTTTGGCATTGATGGCAACACTCTGATGCAATACTGAAATCATATCACTCATGCTCCCCCTGGAAACATGCCTCTGTCCTCTGCATCTCTATAACCATTTCTCCCCATGGACCCATGCCCCTGTCCTCTACATCTGATAAATCTCTCCCCCTTTGTCATCAATGGCAAAGGTGTATTTCCATATGGGGTTTCTCAAGCATGTTTTAGACCATACATGGCCTTCTTTATTCTACACACATAATCTATGTTCTCTAACGACTGAAATCCTTCTGGTTGTTCAATGTAGACTTCTTCTTCAAGTTCCCCATTCAGAAAAATTGATTTTACGTCTATCTGATACACTTTAATATTTTTGGAGCATGCATAAGCTAAAAGCAATCTGATTGCTTCCATTCTAGAAACTGGGGCAAATGTCTCTTCAAATTCGATTTCTTCAACCTGTGCATATCCTTTACATACCAATCTAGATTTGTTCCTTGTAACCTGTCCGTCTTCATTCAATTTATTCCTATATACCCACTTTGTGTCGATCACATTCTTATCCTTTGGTCTTAGAACCAATTCCCAAGTATCATTTTTTCTCTATTTGATCCAATTCTTCATCCATGGCCTTATTCCAAAATTCATACTTGTTGGCCTCTTCAAAATAGATTGGTTCAATCATAGATGAGAGTGTTAGGTGCATTTGTTCTGGTGAACGAATTCTTCTTCTAGTCTCAACTCCTACATCTTTGTTTCTGATAATCTGATATGAAGGATGATTCTCTTGTACTTGTCTTTTAGGTGTCTTTGGAGAAACTTGTTGAACTTTCTCTTCTTCTTCTTTCAGATCTTCTTCATCTTCCCCTTCTACTTCCTTTTCATCTTTTTCTTCTTCTTCATAAAGTTTTTCCATTGATTCATTTTCTTCTTCCCTTAATTTGTGTCTACATGTTTCATCAGTTGTTATGTTGATGCTTTCCACAACTTTTTTCAATCTCAGGTTGTAAGACTTGTATGCTTTCCTTGTACTTGAGTAACCAACAAGTACTCCTTTTTCCACATGAGAGTCAAACTTTCCCATCCTGCCATCTTCTCTTTTGATGTAGCATTTTCTCCCAAAAACTATGAAGTGATTCACATTTATTGGTCTTCCTTTCCATAAATTGTAGGGAGTTTTGTTAGTGTTGTTTCTGAGCATTACTCTGTTTTGAATGTGAATTGTTGTATGCACTTCTTATGTCAAAAAACTATCTGTCAATTTGGAATCCATTAGCATTGTTCAAGCCATTTCCTATATTGTCATGTTCTTTCTTTCAACAACGCCATTTTGTTGAGGTGTCCTAGCAACATCGAATTTCCTTTTTATTCCATGATTGTTGCAGTAGTCCATAAATTCCTTTGAATTGAAATATCCTCCACTATCAGATCTCAATCATTTAATTTTTGAATCCATTTCATTTTCAACCATTTCCTTGTAGATATTGAAGTTTTCAAAAGCTTCTGACTTATTCTTGAGAAAGCAAACTGCAGTGATTCTTGTATAATCATCAACTAATAACATAAAGTATTTCTCACCTTTTAAACCCTTTGTTGTAGTTGGTCCAACTAGATCAGTATGCACAATTTCCAGTGGTCTTGTTGTTGAATATTCCTTTGATTTTAATTTGGTCTTTGTTTGCTTTCATTGTTGACAATGCTTGCATAAAGTGTTGGTTGGTTTCATGATCTAGGGAATTTCTCTAACTGCTTATCTTTTGTTGACTTTTACAAGGTTATCAAAATGTATGTGACCCATTATTATGTGTCATAGCCAACTTTCATCTTCTTTTCCTAGACAACACTTTTCATTTCCAATTTCGCACAACACATATATGTTGCTTGAAGTTCTCGCAGATGTAGCAATCAATTTCCCAAACCTTCTTTTCTTATCTTGCACTTTTGTGAATCGAAAGTAACTTTATGAACTTGGTCACACATTTTAATCACACTTAGAAGATTATGTTTCATATCTTCTACTAGTAGAACATTTTTTGCCTTTGTATTCTTGTTCCTAATTCTGGCTATGCCTTTTCCAATGATTTTAGTTGAATCATCATTTTCAAAGGAGACCGATCCATCTCTTTCATTTCTTAAAGTAAGAAACCTGTCTCTATCACCTGTCATGTGTTTTGAATAGCCACTGTCAACATACCAACCACGTTTATTCTTCTTAGCTTGTAGAGCGAGTGTGCATTCTTCATTGCTATACTGATTTTGCTTTCTTATCCATGTCCTTTTCTAAGGTTCTTGTTTGTGACTATTGTTATTCTGTCACAGTTCTCTAGGAGGGACTATCATTTTTCAATCTTTTTCGATGTGTCCAAAGTTGTTACATTTTTTAAATTCCACTTCAGTGCTCAAGGATTCAAACTTGCTGTAACTTCTTCTCTATGTTTCACTAGGCCTTCTTGGATAACCCTTTTGTGTATGACTTTCAAAGTTGTTTATGTTCCTATTGTTAGCTCTGCAATTCACATCTTTATGTCTCACTGTCACTGACTTCATCTTCATCTGATGATGAGATGTCTTCTTTGGTGCATAAGATTTTCTCGAAAACTTTCTTTGTGATTATTTTTCCTTTATATGTTTGTTTGTTATTTGTGTAACCTTCATCATTTCTCTTTTTCTTATGAGGACTTTTGTTAGAAAAATGACCAATACCATCACAATTAAAAAAAATCAAATGAATCTTACCTCTATACCTGTCGTTGGTTGCCTTATTCAATATTTTGAGAAAGTTGGCCACTTCTTCATCATCTTCCAAGACGTCACTGCTGCTGCAAAGTTCTTTTTCTTTTTTCTTTGACTTTTTGGATGCTTTCAAGGCTGCTTCTTTTGTATCTGGATTTTCCTGTTCAGTTCTCATTCATATTCTGTGAAGATTCCATGTAATCCATCCATGCTTATTGAGTTCATATCTACTCTTTCTTCTAGTGTTGATATCTTAGGGTCAAATCTCATAGGAAGAGATCTTAGTACATTTTGAACAATTACATATTCTTCGATTTCTTCTCCCAATCCTATGATTGCATTTATTGTTTCATCAACTCGTAAAAAGTAAACCGCAATATTCTCATCTTCCTTCATCTTAAGTTATTCAAACTGAACTCTGTAAGTTTGAATATTTGCTTCTTTGACTTTTGAATCTCCTTTATAAGTATTTCAAAGTTTGTCCCAAATATCTTTAGCAGATTTACAATGTGCAATTTTGGTGAATACCATTTCACTAAGACCATTCAAAAGTGCATTTGTGGCTTTGGAATTATTCTGACCGAATTTCACTTCTTTGTCATTTATTGGCGAAACTGCATGAACTGTTTATACATCTACAATTGATTGTCAAATTTCAAATACATGTGCCTGTATATATGTCTTCATCCTTATGCTCCAAAATGCATGCTTTTTTGCATCAAACTATGGTATTCCATTTTTATACAAGTTGTTGCTCTCCATGATCTTCCTTTCAGTGGTTAAAGTGATTTCTGAAGGAACCCACTCTGATACCAATTGTTGGATTACTGAGAGGGGGGGTGAATCAGTAATAGAGAAATTTAATCCTTTTTAACCATATAATGCAAGTGTTATATCAGTGTATCATTATCATCCAATAATTGCAGAGTAAATAAACAATGAACAAATGAGCAATCATACACATACACACTACACCAGTGTTTTTACATGGAAACCCAAAGTAGGAAAAAACCACAAAATGTTTTTTCTTATATGTCTTGAAGAATTACATTCATTGGAAGCACCAACTTCCTTTGTTTTCCAGCTGTAATTGGAAGGAGGCTTCAACCACGTAGTTTCTCATCCTACAACCTAAGGGAAGCTCCAACTCCACAATTCTCTGTCTATAACCAGAAGGAGGCTACAACCCCCTAAGTTCTTCGGATACAACCGAAAGGTGGCTACAACCACATGTCCTTGCCCCGTCCAACCACCCTGAAATATAAATGCTAAATGTAGACAACCTGTCACTGTCACTGAATCAACCACTGCCACTGTCAACCTGTACCAAGAACCTCAAAAAATATGTGTCATACCTCTCATAAATAGACCCCAACCATGTTGTTGCAACAATTTTTCTACCGCACTTTTTCTGTCGTGATTTTTCTGCCGCATTTTTTCTGTCGTGATTTTTCTGCCATACTTTTTCTGCCACACTTTTTCTGCCGCACTTTTTCTGCTGCAAATTTTCTCTATCAATAATACCTGCCCAAATAACCTTTCACAAAAATAGACATTCAATGATATTCAAGTGTAATTAAATGAGATATATTTGCCTCTTATTTATACATTCATGTAGCATTACACTTTCCTTATTTTAGGGGGTTCTCCATTTACTTTATTATTTAAATAATTTCTTTTGCAAACACTTGACTTTTGGGGGCTTCTATATGACTCATAAGGGTTCTTCAACTTCATATGGTCATAACTCTCTAAGAGTGAGGAGTTATGTGACATTCCACATACCACTGGAAATGGCATGACAGGCACTATCCATCTATGATAGTTTCACTGAAAAATCCACTAACCTTCATCTCATTATTCCATAATTAAGCATGGGTTTTCTAACCATACTTCTAGGATAATTCAATTCGCAAAGCGTCTTCCCGTGAGGGATTTCACCGTAAGGGGACCACTTTGGAGTTCATCCATTTGTACTTCTTATCAATCATGACAAGAAAATAATTAGTCATCTTTACATCAAACAAAATTGGGTCCATTACCCAAACCTTTGTGCTACTAGGCTTTTTTCAAGGGTTGGCATCAATGACAACCAACCTTAATCAACACATCCCGAGAAGCGATACAAGGTCACATCATTTCTTCACGGGGTTCGATCTGACCTTCCATCTAAAGGATAAATCTACGGTTCATATCTATTGCACATAAGAAACTTGCACAACGGTTATCAATGAGCTACCCCCAAAAATTTCATCATTTGGTCTAAAGAGAGGGACACATGTTGACTTATGGTAATTGTGGGCACCCCTCTACATTGGGATTATAAATGGGATCTAGCCCCTCACAAACAAGCCTATGGTGCAGGCACTATGTCACTTTGGAAGTTCGCAATGTTACCAATGATGCAACATGGGTTGGTCGCATGCGAAACACAACACTTCCACATTCATGGCAGCTTGTTTTGTAAAGAATTAGTGATATGCATAAATACATTTAATACGACGAAAGAATTATAAATAAATTAACTTATAACATATTTTGTTCATCATAAATATATAAGGAGTTAGTGATTTTCATCAATACATTTAACGAACTTATAAAATATTTGATGCATCATAAATATATAAAGAAATAACATTTTGCATATATATTTAAGAATTTGGATAATTTTTTTTCAGTAATTTGCATAATTGTTTCTAAAGATCTATAGCTTTTAAAAATGTTCATACTACATCTATTTTTCCCTAAACGAGGTCCATTGATGAATTTACCTGGCTATTTTTCTCGATAGATGCAATTAACGCAATTAATGGGACGATTCTCACCTACGATCAGGTGAATATATCTTCTTTATGAGAACGGTTTTCAATTTTTCTCATGTTTGTGTGTAGTTTATGTTCCCCTAACTCTGTTCACATTCATTGTGGCAGAATGGAGCAGCAAAGACGTACAACGTGGAGGTAATTTATGTATTGGTTGTGTTTTCTATTAAATGCCGCTACATGAATTATTTCTTATGAAAGCAAGTAATCTCATTGCTTATAGTTACGAGTAATGTGTAAATTATATTTGTTCAATGCTGGAAATTTCCGTAATGTGTTTATCAGTTTCTTTTAAAGGACACATAATTTTAGGGTTTTTCCAAGCTCTGTATGCCTTTTATGTTAAGAAACAACATGGGTTGGTCGCATTAAAAAAAGATTCATGTTTTTTTTAATGCTAGATTATTTAATTTATTTTTGTTTGAATAATTTCAATATTTATTTAATTTATTTTTGTTTGAATAATTTCAATACTTATTTAAACCAATTTTTTTTGAAGTTCAATATTTTAAATAAATAAAAATGAATTTAAAATATCAACATGTAATCCGAAATAATAAATAAATAAGATACAAAGTTAAAAAAATAAAGTGTATAGGTTTGATAGATGAAAGACTTAGAATTAATAAATAAAATTACAGTGCATAGGTTTGATAGATGAAAGACTTAATATTAATAAATAAAATTATAGTATCTAAGAACAACAATTTAGATAAAAGTAATGATAAAAAATAATGTAGAAAAACATATTCATAGCTTTTGAGGATAATTAATACAACTTATATTCGTATTTCCTCTCCTTAAGGTGAAAAGTGATGGGATTTCTTTACTTTGGTTTTTTAATAATTTTTATGCTATGTTTTTTTTTAATGATTTAAATGAAATATTATAACGCTAAGTTGTTATATTATTTTTCAAATTAACATTTTGAAAGTGGATTTTTTTTTAAATAAAATTACATTAATTCATGTAAAATGCATATTCTTCTTATTATTTTTTTTATTGAAAAATTGATATGCTTTTATTTTTTTTATTGAAAAATTGATATGCTTTTTTATTATGAGACATGTTTTTTAATTATAAGATCACTTTAAAGAAAAAACAAGATTTCAAAAGTGATTTTCGTTAAAAATGGAATTTTCATTTTTATTTTTATTTTTTTATTCATTTTTTTAATCGAAAAAGTTATATGTTTTTTAATCATAAGATTACTTTGAAGAAAAAATGTGTTTTTTAAATTTTTTTTTTAAAGTAAAAATATTAAGATTATCCATATCATTTATTGGGTATAGGACTATTTTGAGGAAAGACTTAATTTTGGAAGGAAAGGCTTAATTTTGGAAAAAAATAACTGGTAGAAAAAGTAGCATGCACAAGGAAACACAACATGCAAGAGAAGCAACATGAAAGGTGAGAAGGCAGGCAAGCCTAACCATGATAGGGTTAAGGTTTTTGACAAAGGTTCTAACAACTATAAGCTTGTAAAATAGTATAAATAAAAACCTAGGAGGTCTAGGTCAGGGGTCAATGAATGGGTTAGTCAATGCGATACCATTGAGAAGATGAGAGACAATCGATTGTAATAAGGTTGTACAAGAGTGGAGTAAGCTAGATTTTGAGGGTTGGATCACAGGTTGAGGAAGCAGGTGTGATCTAGTCCACCTCACATAGGTTCACAAAACTCTTCATGATTGGATGATGGAATATGTAATGCACACAACGCCATATTTTACAGTAGACTAAATAAAATAGAAAAGAAGCCAAATCTTTGTGGATGTATCCCCGAAGGGGGTGAACCACGGTAAAATATGTGTTATATGTGATGTTTATTGAATTCTTACTTCTTGTTAATGGTTATCTTATGAATCAATTATTAACTAGATATATTAGAATGCATGCATGAGCCTAAAGATGAATAAATCCTACAAGTACATGAATAAGTAACAATATTAATGCATGAAGAAGATAGAATACAACCCCAGATCCCCACTCATTCCTATACTGCAAGAACTTGAGCATTGCAGTCACCCATAGAGATATCTCAGGTGAGACTGTGTTGTGTGCACTACGCGTAGTGTTTCCTTCTAGTTTACCTGGAGGGATGATAGTTTTAGAGGGTTTTGTTGGAAAGTTGTTCAAATATGAACCTAGGTCAACCCAAGAAGAAGTAGAAGGGATATCTAACCCAAAAAATGGTTTTGTTGCTGGCTGGAACTACATAGGATTGAGTGGACATGATTCATGGAAGGAACACACAAAGAATGAAGGTATGGAAGGGAATGCTCAGGCCATAGAATCCAACAAATACAGAGATTGAAAGATGGTTGAAAACGAAGGAACCCAAGTTTGCGTAGAAGGAAAACATAAACCCTAAGTTAACATCGCACAAAACTATCTGGAAAAATACGTGTCTAGCTACTTGCATGAGTTATTTTTTTGTGATTTCCTGCATTTGTTGCAGTAGTGGTTATTTAGGTTAAAAGACAACCACCCAACAAATCAAATCAGGAAACTGGAGTGGAATCCTATGGAGATCGTGCAGTTACAACAAGCTAACAACAAATTTACGTGTGTAGTAGATTTCTGGTTAGACAATTTGTTGTAGGGTTTATCACCGAATTTGCAGTAGATACCATGAAGTCTTACAACGCAGCAGAGCAAGATTTTCTAAAATGAACCAGAGGTAGGTATATCAGATCGTTATATACTTCAATCAAGATTTTATTGTATAACAACAGTGTGATGACCATGGAATCAGACAACTAAACTTCCCTACATGCATGGGGAAAGGGGGGCAAGCACTAAAAGGAAGCTGAGAAATGGAGGAAGAAATGGATAAGGGAAAGAAGAAGGATTCCATGGACCCAATCATGATGGAAGAAGACCAGATAAAGAAGATAATGGAAACAACCAGAAAGATGCGCAATGGAGTACCCTACTAATATAAGATGAATAACAAGAAGAGAGCCATGGCTGATAGAGAGGGATTGGAAGCAATGAGAAGGAGGTAGAGGATATCTGGGTTGTGGAGTAGATTGAGGAAATATTCTGTGCAACATATGAGAGGAAAAAAGGAGGTCCAAGGGCAGGAACAAAAGGAAGAACTCCAATCCAAGTCACTATCAGTGTGGAATCTACAACCCCATGTGTGACTAACACACTATAAAGAACACCCGCATTTAGAAAACTGAATTTTAGTGGAAGGAAGAAAACAAGAAACACATCAAAACAAGGAACAAAAATTGGAGGAGCCAGTTCATGAAGCAACAATCAAATATCTACACCACGCGGAGGTAATAGTTCAAGACAATTTAAAATGGAAGGACATGATCCCACAATCAGGTTACTGGAATTTCGGGGAGAGGCATCAGAGGACCCTAAAAATAACTTATTCATCTATGAGAAGATATGGGAAGCAAAGAAGATCACAGATGAAGATACAAAGCTCACACAATTAGTTATCATGCTAAGAGGCCACGCATTAGATTGGTGCATGAGCCTATATGTAAATAGTCCACCAGTAGTAACAAGAACTATTGTAGATGTGAAACAACTATTGATAAATGAATTTCATAAGCCCAACTCATAGGACCATTATATGAATGAAATGATTGAAAAAAGGCCTAAAATAGGTGTGTCTGTTTTGGGATATTGACTAGAGGTTCAAGCGTCTAAAAGGTAAGTTGAAATATGCCATGACTGACATGCAATATAGGAACTTATTTTTGAACTCACTGTTACCACACTTGAAATGCCCATTAAGAAAGCAGAAGTTCCAAACTCATGCAAAGAATCTATAGGCAACCTTACAACTGGAAGAAAACTAGTATCAGAAGACAAATCCAACAATAGAGAAAATGAAGTAGGATCTATTGTTGGATCTGAAGAACCTAACATTTCAACTTAACCAGAATAAGGGTAAAAATAAAAGAGAAGCTATTTGGTGCACCACATGCAGGACAGAAGGATACCATAAGAATGAATGTTCAACTTTCACGCAATACATGGAAACAGGAGTACCAAATCCTTTGCTAATAGGAGAACCATGGTGCGATATTTGTAAAACACATGGGCATGATCCATATCATTTTCCAATGATGCAGAAGTATAAGACAATACCCAAAAGTTCATATTGCATTTTTTGAAAGTTAGTGGGTCATGATGATAAAGATTGTAGGACAATGGATTTGATGAGAGAAATAACTCTTGATACATATAGGGTGCAAGAAGAAATGATGACAGGACAATATGGACCTCATTTAAACAAGGTACTACCACCATACAACAATGCGCATCGACAGTATCACAATGCGCATCCACAATACAACAATGTGCAACCACATTATAACCCTACGCAGTATAATCAGGTACCTCAGTACAACGCACCGTGAGGAGATCAAGGTGGATACATAGGTGGAGGATGAGGTAGAGGACGATTTGGATAAGGCAGAGGTCCATTAGTGTTCCACAAATTCCAACAACTAGGACATTATGAAAAGTAATGCCTACTTCCACCAACAATATGTATGTATTGTTGCACAACAGAGAATGAAACATAAGACTTCCTGACACTATTGGGAAACATCCAAGAAAAAAAGAACCAAAACAACCAGAATGTCTAGTGGATTTCTGCAGAAGCCAGGGATGATGGGAGAAAAATCAATATAGTCACTTGAGGAGGAGCCAAGACAGTAATTAATGCAGTAAAACAAGATCCAATGCAACACCAATGGGTTAAGAATAATATTGAACCACATAAACAGTTTTATGAACGAAAGGAAAATGAAACATTCAAGGAGGCTAGACAAGAGTTTCTCAAGAAAAATGTTGTGTCTACATCAACCGCTAAACAAACTCAAAACTCATGAATGTACGAAATACCCTCCTCAATGTACCATACTAGTAAATGACTACCTTTAGAGAAAGAAAGTACCATAAAAAAAAATTTGCAGTCCTATGATAAGCTATTGAATGATCCATCATCTGTAAGGTTTTACAAAATATGCTAGAAATATGTAACATAGAGGAGGAAGGGAAGTTAGAATAGAAAATAGTCAATCATCTCCATACTAGAAGAAGGAAAAGTAGAGAATTCAGACTGAATTCCAGCATTGGAGATTTCAATATGGAAGATATTATATTGGACTTAGGCTCTGAAGTAAATGTCTTACATAAGAAGACATGATAGTGTATGGGAGAACCCACACTAGGCTATTCACCTGTCTAGTTTAAATTAGCAAATCAACACATAGTGTTACCAATTGGAAGGCTTACATATGTGACAATAGATTTGGATGGAGTGTGCACTATGGTAGATTTTGAAGTAATAGAGATAGTAGATGGCACAACACCTTACCCAACATTGCTTGTCTTGGATTGGGAATTTGATAACCAGGCCATAATCAACCTGAAAACAAGGAAAATGGAATTTGAATCAGGTGAATATAGAGTCATTGCACCATTAGATCCCTCAGAAAGAGAAATTTTTATAGAACCTACTTGTTTGGATCTGGAAGAAATAAACCAGTTGTACAAAACCACCACGCGAGAAGAGGATTATGTAAATCCAACTGTAGATGGGGTACTCAGTTGGAGAAGCATCACATCTTGTGCGTTTGACTCAGATATAGGTTTGGAGAATTGGAAACAATGATTACATGAAGTTTCTACAAGAAGGTGAGTAAGAATAGACTACGCAGTGAGATGGGTTGGTACAAAGTTAAGAGAACCTCCTAGCTTTCATGGGGTAAATGACCTAGAGGAATTTACGACAAAGTATGAAGAGGAAGTATTAGAAAATTAGAGGCTCTTAGCCTTAGATATTGCATTCAAGGATACACCTTCAATATGGTGGGGTGCACATAAATAAACCATTTAAGACTGGTATCAGTGTAAACGACTATTGCGTATTAGATTCATCACAGATCAGGGGAGAAATAAAATGCAAAAGTATGATGGAGAGGGAAAACCAGTGGAAAAATTGGAAAAGTTCAAGGCACAATGGAGGATGACACCACCAGAGGAATGGCCCCATCACTTTATCCATACATTGGAAGGAATTTTAGGGAACTGGTATATAGACCAGGACATGCACAGAGGTACTACATAGTGGACATGCTTACAACATAATTTCGTAGTAACCTTTTCATTTGAAAATGATAACCCCAACATTGATTCAACATTAAAGCTGATACAAGGAATGATATTTAATTATGAACCAAATTTTGAAATCATGAAATAATATCAATAAAAAAACAGACAGATAGTAAAAGAGTCACTCTCATGCTATCATGTGGAAGAGGAAGCACCAGATGAAGATGATCTGCGCAATATTCAAATTATGGAAATTGAAGGAGAAAGAGAGGTGGAAGGTCCATCTTTGCAGTCAGAAGTATTTTCTGCACCAATCAAAGTTAAGAAAGTTAACATTTGGATGAATGACAACCCTAAAATGGAAAGTATTGGAGACTATTGGGATGAGTAAATAGTGGAAAGAATAACAAAGTTACAACGTGAATACAGTGACCTATTCCCAACAAGATTTATAGAGATGAAAGGCACAACAGGGGAGCTAGGTGAGATGAAGATACCTCTCAAACTTGAGGCAAGACCTTTCATGAATAGACCTTACAAAATGAATCTAGTATATAACCAAAAAGTGAAAGAAGAATTTGACAGAATGTTGGAAGTTGGTATCATAGAACTAGTAGATAAATTAGAATGGATAACTCGTATAATAGTCAAGAAAAGAAATAAGGGGGGATAAGGATTTGTGTAGATTTGAGAAAATTGAATGATGCTTTCTTACATGACCTTTTCCCTACCCCTTTCATAGATGAGGTCTTAGAGAATGTGGGAGTCTATAAAGCATATTCATTTACAAATGGATTTTCAGGTTACCATTAGATCAAAATAGCTCCAGAGGATAGGGATAAGACTAATTTTTCTATAGAATGGGGATCCTACCAATATACAGTCATTCCATTTGGGATGAAGAATGCACCATCCATATTTTCAAGAGTAGTCATGGCTTCTTTTAAGGAATTCATACATCAGGTTCTAGAAGTATATTTGGATTACAAGACTATATATAGTATGTTAAAAGAACATGTAGAAGTGTTAAGACTCATGTTGGAAAGATGCAGGTAATGCCATATCTCATTGAACATCAAGAAATGAATTTTTGGTACACCTTTTGGAATATTGTTGGGACACATAGTGTGTAAACAAGGTTTACTAGTGGATCATGGTAAGATTGCAATCATTGTGAATTTACCACCACCAAAGTTAGTGTGTCAGTTAAGAACAACATTGGGACATACAGACTATTACAATAAATTTTTAAAGGGGTATGCATAGATTATTACACCAATGGAAAAATTGTTAAAGAAGGATATCAAATTTTAGTGGAATGAGGACTTCCAACAAGGATTGGAGACCTTAAAATAAAACATGGTCACAACACCTATCCTAGTATTTCAAGACTAGGAAAATACATTTCATGTGCATGTAGATGCATCAACCATAGAACTTGGAGAAATTATGGTGCAACTAGGAGAAAGGGACTTAGACCATCCTATAGCCTTTACAAGCAAAAAACTGTCAGAATTAGAGTAAAATTACAACACCACATAAAGATAATGCCTATCCATAGTATATTCACTTCAGAAGTTCATGCACTACTTACTGGGGAAATACTTTAAAATGTTTACAGACCATTCTTCCCTCAAATATCTAGTCAACAAGCCAGTGTTGGGAGGGAGGATCTGTAGATGGCTATTTTTATTCCAAGAATTTAATTTCGAAGAGATAGTCAAACCAAGGAAGCTGAATGTAGGACCTTATCACCTTTCAAGGGTAACTAATGGAGAAGAACCTACTAACCTGGAAGACAAATTCCCTTATGCGTAGCTACTTTCAATATAGATAGTTGATGAATAGTTTGCTGATATAATTGAGTACTTAAGTACAGGGATTGTGCCACAAAAATTTAGAACTACGCAGAAGAAAAATTTGGTAGTCAAAGCTCCAGACTATCAACTGATTACAGGACATTTATACAAAATGGGTGCAGATAGAATTTTGAGAATGTGTGTATTAGAACATGAAAGACCCATAATTTTGGCAGAAGCTCATGAAGGTATAGTTGGAGGACACTATGTAGGAAAATCTACCACGTAGAAGGTATTTCTCGTAGGATTATGGTGGCCAAAAGTCCATAAAGATGCCAAGGAATATTGCCATAAATGTGATGTTTATTAGAGTATTAGAAAACCTAAAATAAGAGATGAGATGCAATTAATACCACAAGTGACTCTACAGGTATTTGAAAAATGGGAAATAGACTTTGTTGGACCAATTAATCCACCAACAAAAAGTTCAGGAACTAGATATATCATTACTGCGATAGAATACTTAACAAGATGGGCAGAAGCAACACCAGTCAAAGAATGTAACGCAGAGACAACAAAAAACTTCTTGTTTGAGCAAGTGATCACCTGATTTGGATGTCCCAGGATTTTGATGAGTGACCAGTGTACTCACTTTATCAATAATAGAATCAGGGCAATGAATAAGGAGTTCGAAGTCTATCACTAGAAGAGTACACCATACCATCCTCATGTAAATTGAAGAGTATAAGATTTCAATAAGATCATGGAAAATGCTTGGACAAAAAATTGCATTGTCAACGGAGATGATTGGGACTTGAAAATACCAGCAGTATTATGGGCATACAGGACCACATGTAATAATTTGATAGGATAGACACCATTCAGATTGGGATATGAGCATGAAGCAGTGGTACGATTAGAATTTATGGTACCCAATCTACGCATAGAAACAATTACCAACATAACAGAAAGAGGCACAGTAAAGGAAATGGAAGAGGACATGATTTTGGAAGGATTTCACCAAGAAGTACATAAATAAAGAAACAAAGCTTAGAATGACAGACATATTAAAAAGAAGAGATTTAAGGAGGGACACCTAGTCCTAGTCTATGACAGTAAATTTTTTTAACATCCTGGTAAGTTTAAAATGCATTGTCTAGGGACATATGAGGTAAAGGCTATCAAAGATGGGGGATCTATATATCTACAAGACTTTGGAGGAACAAACTGAAAGGAATTATCAATGGTAGTCGTCTGAAACTTTACAGGGAAATTCGACCTACTAACTCTTAAATGTTATAGTGTAGTGAAAAAGGCATGTATATAGTGTACTATAACAAGGAGTAGGACAGAAAAATTATAAAAAGAAATAAAAAGGAGAAAAAGAGGGAAAAAGAAAGAAAGTACAAAAATACTGAGCAATATCGTACGCAGAAAGATTGGAATCAGCATGAAAAAAAAGGTAACTGTGCACAACAAATGGTTGACAGAAAGAAAAACACTGCACATTAAGAAAAACTCATAGCAAGAAAGGTACAATGAACCAAAAAAGTGTAGCACACTGGAAAAGGGGCCAACGGTCAAAAAAGTAAAAATCGACCATTAGGAACAAAATATACGAATTGGGCATTTAGGCTCTATAAATTGGAAATGTGGGCCAAACAAGACTTATTGTGCATTTGAAAACTTGTGAAGATAAAGATGAAYGGAAAAAAGGCGAGTACATAGAATCAAAGTAGTCGAAGCTCAATCTAGAAATCAAGAAGTACCCATGATGACACCTCCAAAAGTTGGTGCACCAAGCCAAACAACAYGAAAAGCACATAGTAGTCTCCAGTCACTATAAGAAGCCACATAGGCGGAGCAGGAAATGGCACAAAGAGAAGGAATTGTTGATGTCGACATAATTCCCTCACCCTAGGTCGAGCTAGTGAGTGAAACACTGGTCGAGTAAGAAGAACAAGCCTCAACAATGACCGAGATGGATATTGACTCGCATGACAGTGCGCAGGGTCATGAACCAGTTGGCACATGAAACCCACATCAATCTACAAGGGTCGAAGGAGCCCATAGAAAAAATGGGGGTGACAACGAGATGATAGATTATGATGGGTAAAGACCACAACCTATGGTAGGGTATGTACAATAGGTGGAAGGAAACATTGAAGACATTACAAGACAGACAGATTCGAGCGACGGAGAGAGAGAGAGAGAGGCTGGGATCTCTACCATGCCAGTAAGAAGAAAGGGAAAACAAACCATCATGTGGTCCTCACTCAAGCAACCTAATGCCTCAATTATGCTACCGCGCATTCCATAGGGGGTGCAGGCCAGGCCAAATCTACTAGGGTTCATGGAAAGGATAAGATACTCAAACCATGACGTGGATGACACCAACAAATTCCTAGAATTTGTGCAGCAGGTATACATGGAGAGCATAGGAACATGACCATTTGGAGACCCAATGTTGCATCCAAAGTAACGGGCGACAAGCCTAGAAAATAAAATGATTTTAAACTTGGTGGAGATTCCCCACTTCAGAAGGGGGAAAGATGTGAATAAATGCCTCAAGTAATTGATAGTAGTCCTCCACGGAGGATTCTTATGGTTAGAGGAACCTGTACCCATCAGTGTAGAACTGATATCCTTCCATCAAACAACAATATTCCTGTGAAGTACCTCGATGACAAGACTAAAGAGAAGGGTCTCACCTAAGAGATGAAGAATACATACGGGACAAAAAGAGGCTCATGCATAATCACCATCAAGAGAATTAATGATGCAACCACCAGGATGGCCACAAAACTATTGGCGTGCAAATTTCTATGAAAATTCCACAAGGAGGAGGTCCCTATAGGGGTTTTCACATTTGTAGCTTAGTGCACAAACAACACCATGCTCAGTTAGGCCTCATATCTACTGAACCTATTCCTCGATGACTACAAGGATGCACAACACTTGGGAAAAAAGTTCCACTACTCATGGATTTTTATCCCAATAGTGCGAATTCAGTGGAGGGAGCCTCCCTACTCCTATTTTTGCGATAGAGTGGGCCGATGTCATGCAGCATGGTACACATCAATGGGAAGCACTTTGGACCCCAAGCGAAGAAGTGGAGATGATGACACCTTTGCATGGTATCTCAGTGACATCTAGGACAACATAGCCAATACCTAGAGGATCTCTCTAGAAGTAGTCATGCAATATCAAGGAGTAGACAAATTCGAGACTATGTAGCATGCTATGTGGATCCAAGTGATCATATATCCAACAAAAGAATGGCTACAAATTCAGTTCTACATCAAGGAAAATGAAGTTGAAATGGATATGAGAGACTGGCAGGATGACTGGAATATCCCAGTCATCAACAAGGACATTCCAAAGGGTAAGGAGGTAGAAGCAGGGTAATCTAAGACACCTGTAGGTGACAACATTGCACCAAAAAATCCAACACAGCTGGGGAAGCCCAGTCAAAAACTAGTGCATCAGAAGAAGGGAAGTGATCCAAGAAGGATGCATATTGAGGGAAGAAGGACACTTCCCCAACACAGGAAGAATAAGGAAGGGGGGAAACAATGACACAATAAACCCCTTTTCCAGCTACTCCACAAGAAATAGGGCCACTAAAGTGGCCAATTAGACATACAGGGGGGGCTCACAAGAAGGCCAAGGCCCATAAGAAAATACCAGAGTATAAAATCACTGAGGATGATGTCGATCTTGTCACAGAGAGAGTACAAGATTGCATAGTCGAGGAGTTTGAAGAGGTTGAGCACCAAAGAGGAAGGATACAAATTCATTAGCTAATATCAGGCAAGTCCTAGAACAAATACAAGCAGCACAAAAGCATGATAGAGGAACAAAACCCATCCCCTCAGCGACAGAAGTAGAGGAAAGGACCATGTCTAATGAAGATGACACCATCCAAATCATAGCGCATGTGAGTCCAAGATTCCAAGTAACATCAAAGATGTTGAAGATGTATGAGGCCATAGCCTAGACACCACTTAAATATCTAGCGTAGGTATAGTTGGTACTTGAGAAGATAGAAACAAAGGCACTGTACAAACTACAAGTTAGTGTTACGCAGGAA
This sequence comes from Picea engelmannii, assembly GCA_009831015.1. Taxonomy (NCBI): domain Eukaryota; kingdom Viridiplantae; phylum Streptophyta; class Pinopsida; order Pinales; family Pinaceae; genus Picea; species Picea engelmannii. The sequence continues at coordinate 1,877,670 of ML776740.1, forward strand.
GTGCAATTACACGTAAGGAAGTATGCGATGGAATTGTAGGAAACTAGGAATGGAAAGGATTCCTTGGAACTGGTAGTTGAGAAGGTAAAGCTCGAGACAATAGAGGAGAAACAATGTGTATATCATTTATAGTAGAAGATGAAGGAAGTCTTTACAAGGATTCCAGACAGTGCACGGGTTTCCATGTGAAATGCAAAAGAACAGATCCAAATCATCGTGTAGACACTAGAGAACTACAACAAGGGGATCAAGGAGCTTAAAGAAAAAATTAACCCCAACTACTCTAAAATTTCTAGCTGAAAGGGAACAATAGGTAGCCCTGGAAGTGGAAGTAATGCAGAAAGAAGTTGAAAAGATCACACAATTGTTTCACAAGACTATGCAGCTATGGAAAACACTGGAAGAAGATTATAGGTTCCAACAACTAGATCAACAATAGGAGGTAATCAACAATACAATCCAAGAGATGAAGAAGAGGAAAAATTCCATGAGCATCATAGAGCGAGTGAAGAGCGTGCAGGAGATGAAGACCCTGCAGGTAGAATTGAAGACTGCGCATAATAATAAGAAGGCAAGGCTAGCCCAGTTAGAACCTCTCCAAGAGAAAGAATCACAAATTATTGCGAAACTAGAGAAGGAAAAGACAAGAATGGTTGAGGATCATGTTGAGAGAACAAAATATCTCAAGGAGCACATCATAGTGTATAGGGTAGAAGAGCTCACAAAGAAAGATGTGTAGGGAAAAGAAAAAGGGAAAGAGCTAGAATGGAAATCCCACATCTTGGAAGAGGTTGTTCAAGGATTGTACACCACCTGAGTGGCTCGAGATGAGCCACATGTTAGTGTTGGGGGATTTTTGGGTGCAGACCTACTTTAAGGAAAGACCTAATTTTGGAAGGAATGGCCTAATTTTGGAGAAGAACAATTGGTAGGAAAAGCAACACACATGAGGAAAAGAACAATGCAAGAGGAGAAACATGCAAGGTTAGAAGGTAGGAAATCCTAACCATGATAGGGTTAGGGTTTTTGAAAAAGGTTGTAACCTATATAAATTTGTAAAATAGTATAAGTAAGAACCTAGGAGATCTAGGTCAGGGGTTAGTCAGTGGGTTAGTCAATGTGATACCATTGAGAAGATGAGAGACTATCGATTTAATAAGGTTGTAGAAGAGTGGAGTAAGCTATATTTTGAGGGTTAGATCATAGGATAAGGAGCCTAGTGTGATATAGTGCACCTCATAGAGGTTCCTTAACCTATTCATGATTATGTCATGGAATATGTAATGCGTGCAACACTAGATTTTACAGTAGACTAAATAAAAGAGCAGAGAAGCCAAATCTCTGTGGACGTAGCCCAAGAGGGGATGAACCATGGTAAAATATGTGTTATATGTGATGTTTATTGAATGCTTACTTCCTATTAATTATTATATTATGAATGAATCATTAAATATATGATGTAGATCCTGGGGGCTGAGATATGGATGACTTGAATGCGAGAGAGGAGGAGCTTAGACGTGCCAATGTTGCATGAAAAAAAAACATGGACAAAAACATGTAAATGAAGTACTTGGGAGGTGAGGCTCAAAGAGGAGTCTCACCTCTAAAAATCATTACAATTAAATCACTGAGAGCTAATTAATCTCACAATGAATAATACAAAATATGAGAGAAACCAAAATGAGTAACTTGAAATTATGAGAATGCTTGCTCGACCTTTATATAGCATTACAGAAAGGTCCATTGGACAAAGTCAAAAAGAGATCATTAAATGAGTTTCTATTATTAGTATAATAGATATAACTACCCAACTATCTAAGTAGTGGAAAATAAAACCCGATACAATAATGGGAAGAGCTCATTAAATGAGTCTCTATTATTATAATAATATATCTAACTACCCAGCTAACTAGGTAGTGGAAAATAAAACCCAATACAATAATGGAGAGATGAGACTCTCTTTGACCCATATAGGAAACCTGTTATCCCAATTAATTAATGAGGAGGTGAGCATCTCCTTGATCCACATGGGAAATATATTAACTATATAGAGTTATGAATTTTTCATCCGAATTTAGACCATATACCCCTTTAAAATTTGTATCATTCCTCCCCCCTTAGAAAATGATGGTCCCCATCATTTCACCCATGCTAAAAAGAGAAACCCCATTATTGTACCATTATGATTACAATGTGAAAATACCCAATGAAGAGAAGGGTTTTGTGTGGTTGACCCACAACCATGGGTTTTTGGTTGACCCATAACCTAGTTGACAATGTCATTGCACATGGGTAGAAAAATAAAGAAATTTTAATAAAATCCAAAAAAAATTAAAAATAATATGGGAAAATCGTGACTTTGGGGGCTGTGAACATACTTGTACAAATCTATTCATAACTTTTGCTACAGGTGATGAAATACAATTACATAGAAGACCCATTTGAGCTACTAAAGGTATATTTCCATCCATATGTGGAACTCCTTTTGTAGTTTTCTGAGGAGGGAGAAAAATACCTTTGAATATGGTGGTACGCGGGACCTCCTTGGGTCAAATACATGATGATATTAAATGGAGGATATATCTCAAACAAAGAAGCTAAATACGATTATGTAAAATACCCATTTGAGATATTGAATAGATATTTCAAAAAATATGTGGAAATAATTATGTAGTTTCCTGAGAAGCGAGAAAAATACCATTGAATATGGTGGTATGCGTAGCCTCCTTGGGTCAAATACATGTTGAGATTCAATGAATTATATCTCTCAAACTAGGAAGCCAAATGATATTTCTCTAGATACCCATTTTATATCTTGGAGAGATATTTCGAATGAGCTATGGTAGATCCTCTGAAATGTTGTGTAGAGGTTGCAACACCTCTTTGAACTTGGTTGAGTGTAGAGGGCCACAAAGAATGCCAAGGGTTTGTATAGAAACATGGGTTTTGTAGAGGTTGTGGAACCTCTGTGGGAAGCATGGAAACCCTACAAATTTGTTGAAAATGTTGCAAACCAATGGATGTAGTGGATCAATGTATGCTTCTCCTTGTAATGGTGAATGAAGATCCGTGGGAAAAAAATCCATGTAGTGCCTGTGGACCAACTATGATGCTTACATTGTATGGCCCGACAAATGGATTACAATATTACCAAAAGGATTTTGGTGATTGTTGAAAATGTTTGAACCCACAACATGCTTCAAACCCTTGTCCCGATAGACAACGTACCTCCTATGATACCATTGATTCGGATCTCAGAGGCTGATATTTGGATGGCTTGAATGTCGAGAGAGGATGATCTTAGACATGTCAATATTGCATGAAAAAGAAACATGGAAAAAAACATGTAAATTAAGTACTCGGGAGGTGAGGCTCAAAGAAGAGCCTCACCTCTAAAACTCATTACTAGTAAATCACTCATAGCTAATTAATCTCACAATGAAAAATATAAAATATGAGAGAAGCCAAAATGAGTAACTTGATATTATGAGAAGGCTTGCTAGGCCTTTATATAGCATTACAAAATGGTCCATTAGAAAAAGTCATAAAGAGCTCATTAAATGAGTCTCTATTATTAGTATAATAGATCTAACTACCCAACTAAATAGGTAGTGGAAAATAAAACCTGATACAATAATGGGAAGAGCTCATTAAATGAGTCTCTATTATTATTATAATAGATCAAACTACCCATCTAACTAAGTAGTGGAAAATAAAACCCAATATAATAATGGAGAGATGAGACTCTCTTTGACCCATATGTGATCCAGGTGGATATCGATGGCCACCCACCTTTTCTGACTGGCTCAAAATAGTTGTTGGGGCTCAGAAATGTCCTATTCTCATCCGCCTTTCCCTTCATCATTATTCACATTTCATCGCCCCATTAAACTTTCATGATATCATTTCCATAAACATACTTGGGTTTCACCTTATTGTTCTCCACTTTATTCATTTTAGTATTTAAAAGGAATTTGTGATTAAATGTTAGAAAATCAACATGTTTTCATATATATCTCAAATATGTGTGATCTTTGTAATGTGTAGGAATATGTGAAGGATTAATTCAAAGGACTTCTCGAATACTTCCTCTACCATTTCAATATTTGAGGAGATAATTCAAGCCCATTCCAAGGAGAAGATCATGGAGATTTGGTTGGAATATCTTATCTAAGATATATGAGAGATATGTGTGAGGATTTAAAGGGATTATATTTTGTAATAACGGAAAATAGGTTGAGAGAATAGTGGATCTGTAATAATGAGATGGTTATCTTATCTTCAAGGGTCTCATGTATAAAAGAGAATGCTCTCTCTTCATGAGGATTCAATTAGATTATTCAAGTGGAAGAGGAATTAGATTATTCAATTAAGATGTAATTAGAATTAGAGTAGTCATTAATGGTAGTCATTAGGATTCAAAAGAGAAAGGGATTCTTAGCTTTTATTCATGGTTTTGGTTTTCATGCTTTCATTATTATTTTATGAAGATTGATTTGATTATTGAATGTAAGATTTCTTCATTGGTGAGAGATCTCATGTGTTGTTGTGCCATTTAACTCTTCACATGTTGTACTTGCTTTTCCTTCATGTAGTTCTCCATTTCTAGTTTAATTTCCTTTACGTAATTTTCCATTCTTAGAGTAATTTCATTTATGCAACTAGATTAATGATTCAATTCTAGTTGTGTGTTAAATTAATGATTCTATTTCATTCGTGTGTTAGATTAATGATTCTATTTCAGTTGTAGATTAAACATTATATTAGATTAGTCTCGCTTCAATCTTGCATATACTTTGCGTGTGCTTCGTCAGTTTACAAACCCCGGGTTGACAAATTAGATAAGTTGGGAAAATACTACAATGCAATTAATTCAACATTAGTTCGGCCCAATATGACAACTGACATTCCCTTGTTACGATTGTTGTTCCTTTTGTTGTTCATTTGAACGGGATGATTGTTGTTCCTTTTGTTGTTCATTTGAACGGGATGATTGTTGTTCCTTTTGCAGGTCGTGTTGTTCCTTTGAATAGAACAATTGTCGTTCCCTTTACGATTTTTGTTCCTTTACAGGTGTTTCATCTCTGGAGGCTGGGTATTGAAAACGAAGGGTAAGAACCTACGTAGGTGACAAGTAAAACACTTGTACCAGCGCCTACCTTTGGTTGATGCATAGAGGTTGTTTTTAGGACATCTTTAAAGCCCAACATTTTGGCGTTGTTGCCGGGGAAGCACGATGGATTGAGGTATTAGTTTCTTTTTCATTTCAATTCATGCAAGTGTGAATAGACATGATCCTAACTCTGAGGTGACATATGGGTAAGGACATGTAGGGTAGTGTAAATTTCAATTCCTGCAAGTGTGGTAGTTTAAATTTCTTTTTCATGCAAGTGTGATTAG
>ML776740.1:1889334-1908020 GCA_009831015.1 Picea engelmannii
GTGGATCTATAATAATGAGATGGTTATCTTATCTTCAAGGCTCTCATGTATAAAAGAGAGTGCTCTCTCTTCATGAGGATTCAATTAGATTATTCAAGTAGAAGAGGAATTAGATTATTCAATTAAGATGTAATTAGAATTAGTGTAGTCATTAATGGTAGTCATTAGGATTCGAAAGAGAAAGGGATTCTTAGCTTTGATTCATGGTTTTGGTTTTCATGCTTTCATTATTCTTTTATGAAGATTGATTTGATTATTGAATGTAAGATTGCTTCATCGGTGAGAGATCTCATGTGTTGTTGTGCCATTTAACTCTTCACATGTTTTACTTGCTTTTCCTTCATGTAGTTCTCCATTTCTAGATTAATTTCCTTTACGCAATTTCCCATTCTTAGAGTAATTTCATTTAYGCAACTAGATTAATGATTCAATTCCAGTCGTGTGTTAGATTAATGATTCTATTTCAGTCATGTGTTGGATTAATGATTCAATTTTAGTTGTAGATTAAACATTATATTAGATTAGTCTCACTTCAATATTGCATATACTTTGTGTGTGCTTCGGCAGTTTATGAACCATGGATTGACAAATTAGATAAGTTGGGAAAATACTACAATGCAATTAATTCAACATTAGTTCGGCCCAATATAACGACTATCGTTCCCTTGTTATGATTGTTGTTCCTTTTGGTGTTCATTTGAACGAGACGATTGTTGTTCATTTTTCTATTCATTTGAACGGGATGATTTTTGTTCCTTTTGCAGGTCGTGTTGTTCCTTTGAATAGAAGAACTTTTGTTCCCTTTCCGATTGTTGTTCCTTTACAGGTGTTGCATCTTTAGAGGATGGGTATTGAAAACATAAGGTAAGAACCTACGTAGGCGACAAGTAAAATTATTTTTCCAGAGCCTACCTTTGTTTGATGCATAGATTTTGTTTTTAGGACATCTTTAGAGCCCAACAACAGTTTTCTGGCAATTTTGGCAATTTACTATTTTTAGCAGGTTTTAACTTCTGGGGCCATTTTGAGGGCCTAAATGAAGGTTTTTTGAGATCGAGGTTCTCAATGATATCCAAAGTAATTATTTAACCCCCAAAATTAATCTCCTCAAGGATACCTTTCCAACGAGCTATCATACATCTAAAACGGAGATCGTATGCAAAAGTTACGACCCCGAGAAGTTGATGTACTAACTTACCCAAACAGGGCCCACATGACTTTTGGTGCTTCATATCCTAGGGTTAGGTTTTTGGATGTCTAGGGTTTTTTTCATTCCTTTTTATTGTAAAAAGGCCTTCAGATCCTCATTGTACTCATTTTCTTGCGAATGCGTGTAGTCATCACATCTCTTCTCAGAGATAAGTTGCCACCATTCTATCGAGTTTTTCACTCTGTATTTTACAGTATCTATACATTTATTTCATTAATAGAAATCATGTATTACTGTATATATATGTTTATGGTTGCATCTCTGATATATTTTTGTTATATTATTGAATATTTGTGATATCTCTGTGCATTATTTATTATATCTCCTATCTCATTTCGTGCCGAAAATAATCCAGATCAATATGGGTAACATGTTAGCCCAATTAATTAATGAGGAGGTGAGCATCTCCTTGATCCACATGGGAAATCTATTAACTTTTATCTTTATGACTTTTACACCCGAATTTAGACCATATAACCCCTTAAAATTTGGATCACTAGATGTATTAGAATGCATGCATGAGCCTAAAGATGAATAATTCCTATAAGTACTTGAATAAATAACAATATTAATGCATCAAGAAGATAGAATACAACTCCAGATCTCCACTCATTCCTAGACTGAAATAACTTGAGCATTGCAGTCACCCATAGAGCTATCTCATGTGATACTGCATTGTGTGCATTGTGCACAACATTGCCTTATGATTTACCAGGAGGGTCGATAGTTTTAGAGGATTTTGTTGGAAACCAGTTCGGATATGAACTTGGATCAACCCAAGAAGAAGTAGAAGGGAAATATAACCCAACATCATCTTAGGTTTGTTATGTTTAAAAACTTTTCATATTATTGCAACAATTTATTTAGTTTAACATTTATTAATGATATCATTTGGTAACTTTACTTTTAATTCATAACAACTTTTAAAGTTCCATTTCACATGGAATTTATCACTAAGATAAGTTACATTTAAAATTTATCTTGCAAACACTTTAAGAGACCTGGTACTCATAAAGTTCAATATTTACACTAATTATTATGTATATGAAACTTCATCATTCTTTGCACCTCTACTATTCAACCAATGGAGAAAACTCTTAACACCAAAATGCAACAAAAAAAAATTGAAACTACATAACCATTGAGTTTATTTGTTGGGATATTGTCTCAAATTAAAAAAGTATTAGAAAAATAAGATCCATTTGATTTTTTTCTGAATTTATTTGTTGGGGATATTGTCTCAAATAAAAAAAATATTAGCAAAAGAATACCCATTTTTATTTTTTTTGAATTTATTTGTTGGGAATATTGTCTCAAATAAAAAATAGCAAAAGAAAAAATATTCGCAAAAGAAGATCCATATTCCTTTATATATATATATATATATATATATATAAAGTAAGTAATTATGAAATTTCTATTCAGTTATTAACATAATATACATAGATGCTTGTTGTCCTCAAAAGTCCAGATAACATAAGTTTTCCCAAATAGAGTCCCAAAAAACCTATAATTTTTTGTGTTCCCAAAGAGGGAATCTAGGCTTAAAGTAAAATTGTGATTATTCATGACTGCAAACAACCAGAGGTTTATGAATCTAGTTAACACGTCAATAAGAAAATTTGACCCTATAATAATGAACATTTGAAACAAAAAGGACCCATAAAGAGTTAGAATAAAAATAGTTAGGTCACTTTCAAGAATGGAAAAGGGACACCTAAGAAGCAGGTGCAGAGGTGCTAGAAGTGAGTCCCGCCTCCATTGGAGTCCCGAGTTTTTGATATCCTTCCTGAGAGACTTGGAAATAACCTCCATTTCATTCGACTAACTAAGACACCATCATGATGAGAAATCAGTTCTAGTCCTCCAAAGATTCCAAGCACTACTTCAATTGCATGTAGTCTTGTTCCTTTGGGAGCATTCCCTAGGTGACCATGGTCTTCATGTGTCAATACAACTCTAGAGTCTTGTATAATTTGGACTCCCTAGTACAACTACATATCATATATAGAATGATAGTTTCCACTTGAGTGTGAACCTCCTCATCTTATTTGGCCTCTCGAATAATCCTAACATTTGTTTCCAAGTCAGGCATGACATCTTGGACTTCTTGAGGGAAATATGTTGCATAAAAATCAACAACTTCAACAATGGCCATGGTAGTGAAGGTTTGATAGACATTGGTTTTATTTTCACAGACAACACACAGATCCATGAAGGTGTGAAGGGGAAAGAAAATAATAGACTAGGGAGGAGCATAGGAATATACTGACATAAAAATAGATGAGAGCCCACAATCAAACAACAACCAACATCAAAGGTCGTAATGGGCCATGGGAGATCTTCGTGCCCTACCTAAAACATATATTTTCATCATCACCACAACAGTGAAATATCATCATCACAAGAGTGAAATATACCAAGAAAATACGGATATTAACATCCATGAAGGTCAAAATCAGTGCAAATTATCTAGAAATCCAAACTCTGGTCATGTCATAGCTGCTCCAACTCTAGAAAATGAATGTCTCATATCTCCACATTATTTCATTTGTGTGGGAGTGGGATATCAAATGGAACAAGACTAGCCTTCACTACATCCACCCCATGATCTAATAGTCATTGGATCATTTTATTATTTGTCATTTATCTTGATTCTTTTAGAGTGGAAAAAATTGGAGGAATCAACTTGCAGGGTCATTTTAGTGGCAGGTCTCGATTTGGAAAATTGGGGTCAAGAACTTTCCAAATCCATTTTGAGGCATTAAACGACATTTTTTGGGGGTTCTATTATTTGTAACATGTAAACACCACCTTGGTGGTGTTCTTCACTATGATATATTTTCAACGGTGTAGATTGTGCATCAATCATATTTCATGTGCAAACATTATTCCTCTGGCATGTTGACCTATCGTATTGACCACCATGATATGAGAGAATGTCACGTCTTCCCCCATTACTCATACATATGGGTCTAGCCACATGTAGAATTTCAAGAAGATGCTAGAAGGTTCAAAACCCTACCACAATTGAGTATTGAGGAAGTAAAAAAACTACCCCTAGATGGCTATCAGGCTATGTTAAATATTGTGCCACTAGGAGGAGAAGGGGTTCCATTCTATGTTATTTTATTTTGTTCCATAATAGAGCATAACTACTGGGAGTGGTAAATTAGAGAGAATAATAGAGGGGGTTAGGGTTATGTAGCATCCTAATAGGCCATAGGTCTAAGGTAAATTCATAGAAAGTGCCTTCTCCTTTGTACTTGCATTATTTCCATACCATAGAAAAGAGAGCAAAGAAGCCCCACCTTCTAGCTAGTTTTTCTCCCAAAAGGGTTTCCTAGAGAAAATATTTGTATTGTCTTATGGATGTTGTGTGATTGTACTTTACTTTTATTTATTTTCCGCATTTTATCTATTTCATGCGTAATCAGAAAATCAATAACTAAATATTCCATAATCTAAAGGAATTTAACCTTCATAGTGTAGATTTAAATTTTATTTATCAAATTTGTTGTGACAATCTATTTCAGTGGAATAACCATGACAATTTACAGGTCATATTGCTATCAGAGCAAGTTTTTCTTGTGGTTATTTGTGGTAAGTTGTAGGATCCAAGAATCAACTTAAAGAGAAGTTGCAGAAACCCTAGCCATGGTAGATGAGTATGTTCATAACAACCCTCAATATTTGGCAGGAGATATATTTAAGAGGTTTGAAGTGAAAATTATCGACATCAGTCACAATATGAACCTCCTCATGGTGGATCTAGTAAGAAATCTTATACCATTCATAGGTGATGGAGGCTTTCACTCAGATATCAGATTGGAGGGGAAATTAGAAGATCGGGAAGACTCAGGAAATGAGTCATGGAAAGAATCCAAGAAAGAGTAGCCGAGTTCAAGTGTATTGAACCATTCATAGTCCCTATTCAATATGTAAGCGAAAGTGGACATAAATTCATACCAAGGTGATATCGATGCATTAAAATTGAATCATTGGTTGCAACAACTAGAAGTTTATTTTATCATTCATCGTATAGAAGAAGTGAAAAATATTACATTTGCTATATTGAAGTTAGAATGTCATGCTTTAACTTGGTTGGAAAACAATACATAAAAAAATAGGCTAGAGGGTGATCTACCAGTAACTATGTGGGTGGAATTCCAAACTCTCATCAAGTCCCAATTCTACCCTATTAGGTATGTATAGGACCAATGGATCTGGTGGAACTACTTCAAGAATACGTAGGGTTAGAGTGTATAGGAGTACACCATTAAGTTCAGAAAGATGGGCATCATGTTGGGTATCTCTCCCAAGAACCTAGATTTACTCCTTAAGTATTTGCAGGGGTTTACAAAATCATCTACAAAAGAAAGTGTTTCTCTTCAAGATAAGGATAGTGGATGTGGCATGTGTGCATGCAGAGTACCTAGAAAACATAGGACAAAATAAAGGGAAGCTAAGTGGTTCTAAGTAGAAATAGAACTAGGAAGCTTCCAAGGAGGGGAAGAAGAAGTGGAAAGGGGGAAAAGATAAAAAGACAATAACCACTACACATTAGTGAAGACATCCCAACAACCAATGCAATCATTACAAAATTTATGGCCACACTGAAGAAAAATGTTGGAAACTGCATCTAGAGTTGAACCCGAAGAACCGTAAGAAGGACAGAAATAAAAAGAATCTTTTAGTCACAAATTCAAGCAATCAAGTCTAAAATAGCTTGGATGTGGATGAAAATATTGTCTACACATCTATGTAGAAGGATGTTGCAGGAGAATCTACATCAACAGTAAAAGGAGGATAGGCCGGAGTAAATCACATCATCCAATGCATGCATGAAGCTGATTTGGACTATACAAAGGAGAGTGCACTTTTTTTTGAATTAAAATTTTATGAAAATAAATGTAATAAATGAATTAGAGGCTAAGGCCATCCATAAATATCCTCTCAGATCAATATCACTTTAATGTAAAGGATGCATTGTATAGAGGTTGTGCATCAACCCTTATCTTTCTTATAAATGTTATTAACTTCTTAGTCCTTAGTAGGTGGATTCATAAATTCTGATAGGATAGAATTAGGTTGTTGGGGGGAAATGCTCGATGAATCACCTCTTGTATATATGCTTGTATATTATTCCCTAAGAAGGTTGTTGCTAATCATTTTTGTAATAATTTTTATTGAGAGAGAGAGAGAGATGTTGTTGTGTGAGACAGAGAGAATTGTATAAGTTTGTTGGAGGAGTAGTGGATGACTTCCTGTATCTATGTATATTAACACTTGAATGAATAGAACATAGAAGATTCAACCCAAATGTTTGGTGTTGTTGTTACTATGTTTATCTGAATGAATGAACAAAGGGGAGACATAGAGATTATATATATATATATATATATATATATATATCAGTGGAAAAATCTCAGGAGAGATAGCAACCATAAGTATCAAGGAAGGAAACTTAGGAAGTTCCTAAGTTCCAACGTTTTACAGTGCAAGAGGAGGGAACAAAAAGGGAAGACATAGGTCTCATATACCTTAGAAATTTAAGCTCAGGAGGGTCAACAATAGTAATCCCTTGAAGGGAAGAGTTTGGAAAAGTGACGGTGAAGATCCCATGGGATATCGCCTAGAAGTTGATGACCATCATATCTGAGATAGTTGCATGAAGGATATCCCTAAGGGTCCTTCAACACTTAATGCATTTGGAGGTTAAAAAGAGTGTAAAGGATCCATAATAGTTAAAGTCCCAAAGAGGAGGGTGAATCATGAACATTCGTTCCATAGTGGACACGTGTCAATAGATTTGGAGGTCCGGGAGGCTAGAGCTCTGGGAGATTTGCGAGGATCAAAGGATCATTCTGCCAAAGTCCCAAAGGCCCAAGTAGATCTGGACCGTTGGATCTAGAGGGGGAATTTGGCATGAGATCCTCGCTCTGGAATAAAGAAACTTCAGGGGAAAGCCTGTGTAGTGGAGTAAAAACTCCCAAATCCCGAAGGCAGAGTCTAATCATAGTTGTTTACCCATCGCGGACACATGTCATAATATTGTGGATTTGAGAGGAATCTTTCTCTAGAATAAATGGGAGAAGAGAACATTGACCATAAGTCAATCGAATATCAGAGGCAGGGACTCATCCTAACCGCCAATTTGAAGGTGTACATGTGGATCAATATTGTGAATTTGGAGGCTTATAACACTTTAGGAGCATGGAGAAGCATTGGGTAACAAGAGTCCTGAAGCTTGAAGACTTAGTGCTCCTTGATTTAAGCCTTGGGTCATAGCTCAAGGTCATATGAGGAAAGGGGCCTAGAGAAGAGAGCTAGTGCCTGTATTTCAATTTTTTTTTAAATGGAAAGGCACTAGGAAAGCACCCATGAATTTCAAAGAACTTGCATAGAGAGATAGAAGGGGCTTATGTAAAACTAAATTGGGGCTCAACAGAAGCCATAAGAGTCAATTCGACTCAGAGTTAATCGATCCTTGACCGAGAGGTCACGTAGACCCTGGGAGAGACATGGCAGTTTGCATCAAAGGAGGTGAATATGAGTAGCCTTCATCACCAAAAAGAGAAGGATATGACTAATCTTCTCAAAATTCCACATTAAGATTCAGGTCAACAAGACCAAGATAGATGTTCTATTCTCCTCTAGTTCACAAGATAATCTCATAGCAATGGATCTAGTCAGAAAGATTAGATTGGAGGTTCACGATCATCCTATCCCATATCAATTACATTGGGTAAACAAGGATGTAGAGATAAAGGTAATGAAATAGTGTAAGATTAAATTTTCTATAAGTGTTGATTTTATTGATGAAGTGGAATTTGATGTAGTACCCCTTGATGTATGTGGAGTAGTATTTGGAATCCCATACATGTATACGAGGGATGCAATATTCATGTGAAGAGCCAACCAGTACTAGCTGATCAAGGATGCAAAGTACTACATCATAAACATGCATAAAGGAAATTCAAAGATCTCACTGGTAAGTTCCAACCAATCCAATAAGTTCAATAGTTCTAGTAATAAATATTTTTTATTTTATTAAGAGAAAATTAGGTTGATGATGAGTCAATGAGAATGAAGGCATCCCTAGAGGGGTGTACTAAAGAGAATAAAAATCAGTTGGAGGAGTTTCCAAATGAATATAGAGGAGTTTTCAAGGAGCCTAAAGGGATACCAACCAAGAGGGATGTGGAGCACGAAATACAGTTATTGTCAGAATCCCCATTGCCAAATATTGGATTGTATAGACAATCTATTCTAGAAGCAAACGAAGTGAAAAAGAAGTTGCAACAGTTGTTGGAGAGAGTTTTGATTCGTCCAAGTACCTCATCTTATGGGTCACCCATCATAATTTTTCCCAAGAAGGATAGGACTTGGAGAATGTGTATCGATTACAAGAATTGGACAATATTACACTGAAGAATTAGTACCCTATACCAAGGATCAATGATCTGTTGGAATAGTTGTAGCATGAAAAGTACTTCACTAAGTTGGATTGGAAATCAAGATATCACTAGGTACAAGTAAAAAAAGAAGATACACGGAAGACTACCTTCAAGACAAGGAAAGGTTTGTATGATTGGTTGGTTATGTGATTCAGTTTATGCAATGCACTGACTACATTGATGAGATTTATGAATGATGTTTTACTCCCTTATCTATAGATTCATTTGCTATTGTCTCTTTGTATGATATACTAGTTTATAATGCTACCTAGGAGGAGAACATCTCACATATTATGCAGGCGTTAGAGACTCTAAATAAACACTAACTACTGGCCAATCTTAATAAATGTGAGTTTGCTCAGCAGTATTTGGTGTATTTGGGGTATGTGATCAGTGGAGGGGATCTCAAGATAGATATCATGAATATGGATACCATCATGAAATGGCCTATTCGTACAAATGTCACCAAATTTAGGATTTTTGTTGGGGAAACACAATATTTGCAGAACTTCATAGCTTCATTTTTTAGTGGTATTTGCACCACTCCACACTGTAATAAACATTGGTAAGAGTTTCCAATGGGGGAAGAATCAATAGAGGGCCTTTGATGAGTTGAAAATAAATATCAGTCAAGAAATAGTGCTAGAACTATCAAACTTGCAGAATCCCTTCGAAGTAGAGATAGATGTAAGTGGGTATGCCATGGGAACAATACTAATGCAGGGAGGAAGGTCCATATACTATCATTCTAAAGTATTTCATGGGGAGGCTCTCAACTACCCTAGCTATGAAAATGATCTCTATGCCTTGGTACAAGTTGTGAAAAAGGTGTCAAAAAGTGGAAGCACTATATGATGGAAAATGAGACCATCATCCACATAGATCACCATCCACTATAGTATTTTCAAGCCAGAGTAAGCTACATCAAACTAGGCATGACAAGTAGATGGGGATTTTACAACAATTTTATCTGGTCGTAAAGTATAAGAAGGGTAGCAAAAATAAGTTGGCAGACATGATTTCAAGATGGCCCACATCCAATATTACATATTTTGGAACTCTAATGCACATGGATCTTTTTTCCCATGATGCATACAAATAGGAATATAGAGAAGATTAGGACTTCAGGGAGGTGTTTCAGCAATTGTAGGGACAAATTCATATAAAAGAAGGTGACAACAAGGCTGACTATCATTTCAATAATGGTGTACTCTACAAGATTGACAAGGTTTGTGTTCCTAAAGGTGAACGATTGAATCTTGAAGGTTTGTGCATCCAAAGAACTGGGATGAAAATATGATCTATATACAACACTCTTATAATATAGAAGTCCACACTTCTACTCGTAAGCCGCCTTTTTAAACTTGCTTTGGGTATTTTCCACCTTAACCATTAGATGTTGAATTTGGAAAACAAGGAGGAGTGAGGGAGGACCTTACATGAGATGCATTAAAAGAAGAAAAAATTGTTGAGAAGATCGGGAAAACCCATTTGCAAGTACAATATACACCAAAGAAGTCACGGGAGATGTACAAGGCTAGACATGACCAACACATAATAGAGAGAACATTTAGAGTGGGAGATAAAGTATTGTTACATCTGAATAAGGAAAGGATACATGTTGTTTGTAAGAATATCAAGGCTCTTCAGTATGGTCCTTTTGAGGTATTGGAAAAGGTGGGAGCTAATTCTTACAAACTTAATCTACCCCTGTATATGCACATTCACTCATTAGTGAATGTGTCAAATATAAAACTCTATGAGCCTTCCATGGTGGATCATGAGGAGGAGAAAGTCCTACCTTCCACAGAGGACTTAGCACCAAATGATTAGGCAGAGTTAGCAGAGGACACATTTATGCAAAAAGTGGTCCAAAACTACAAGACATGGACAACATGACCTTTGGAATATTGGGTTGAAAGGACAAATTCCAGGAAAGGCAAAGTCGTACTCCATGGAGAAGGTAGAGGAAAAATTTCCTCACTTGATTCAATAAATATTTTGGGGACCAAATCCTTCCTAAGTAGGGAGGTATGATCCAAATTGGATCATTATATTATT
The DNA here is from genome assembly GCA_009831015.1 of Picea engelmannii. NCBI lineage: Eukaryota > Viridiplantae > Streptophyta > Pinopsida > Pinales > Pinaceae > Picea > Picea engelmannii. The sequence goes on from ML776740.1 coordinate 1,900,066, forward strand.
TTTCGTATATATTGATGCTTTCAGAGTGGAAACAATTGGAGGAATCAACTTGCAAGGTCATTTTAGTGGCAAGTCCCAGTTTGGAAAATTGGGTTCCAGAACCTTCCAAAGCCATTTCGAGGCATTACACAACTTTTTGGGGGTTATGGTGTTCAATACTTGCACCCACCCCCTACATGATTTTCTCCACTATGATACCTTTCCAATGGTGCAGACCATGCATCAATGGAGTTCATATGAAAAATTTGTTCCTCCTCCAAGTTGACCTATCGTATTGATCACCATGGTATGAGACGATGCTGCATCATCCCCCATTACTCATGCATATAGGGATAGCCACATGAGGAATTTCAAGAAGATTATAGAAGGTTCAAAAGACTACTACAATTGAGGGTTGAGGAAGTCAAAAACCTACCCGTAGATGGCTATTGGTCTATTTTAACTATCGAGCCACTAGGAGGAGAAGGGGTTCCATTCTATGTTATTGTATTTTGTTCCATATTAGAGAAAAACATCTAGGAGTGGAGAATTAGAGAGCATAATAGAGGGGGTTAATGTTCTATAGCATCCGAATAGGCCACAAGTATGAGATAACTCCATAGAGAGTGTCTTCTCCTTTATATTTGCATTATTTCCATACAAGAGAAAAGAGAGAAGAGCAACCTCACCTTCTAGCTGGGTTTTCTCCTGTAAGGGTTTCCCAAAGAAAATATTTGTGTTATCTTGTGTATGGTATGTGATTGTACTTTACTATTCTCTATTTTCCACATTTTATCTATGTCATGCATAAGAATAAAATCAGTGACTAAATATTCTAAAATCTAAAGGAGTTTAACCTTTATAGTGTAGATTTCAATTTTATTTATCAAATTTGTTGTGATGAACTCTTTCTAGTGAAATATCCACGACAGTTTACAGATCATGATCCTCTCCTACACTAGGTGGCACCCCACAGTCCTCCCTATCTCCATGTAGCACCCGATCTAATATATATATTTATGAATTTATTTTATATTATAGTTATAATTTTAGAAATTTTGAAAATTTTGAAACATCTTTTCTTACATGTACTTATTTTTTAATTTAATAAAGTTTTGTAGAATTTTTCAAAACAACAGTGTTTGGTGTATGACATTTTTATTTATATTAAACATTTGCAAAATATATTTTTATATATTTTTTACATTTTCAAAGAAAAATTAACATGTATTTTCTATGTTTTTCTATCTTTTAATTTTTATTTTTTTTCATCTTTTAAGGAATTTGAAAAATATTATCCTAAAATTTCTTTAAAAAATACATTTTTCATTTAAGAAATTAAGGGAAGATTCTCCTAGATTTCCTATGCTTGTCGTTTTACTTATAAATTTGTCAATATATTCGACAAACTTTTTAAGTTTCAATAGTACAACCAACATCATAAATGAGTTCTCCTTTACGTGTAAAATGACACACTTGTGAATATATTCAACACATTGTTTAAGTTTCAATCTCCGAAGTTGATTAAAACTCATGCATAAACATAATCTTCATTGGATTTGATTTCAACATCTTAATCTTAAATAATGTATATCCCTTCCTTTTCCCCCAAAAAATCAAATTATTAAAACCATTTGAGATAACTTAATTTCCCCAAAATCAATCTCAAACCAAACCAAGAGTCGACCTTCCCATGGGGTTTCATCAAACCTAAAGATGGTATCGCTCCGCACAAAGGGATTTTCTATGAAGAGAAAACTCTAGAGGATGCTTCATAGCCTAGGTAGTGCAATGCTACCAAAAACTATATTATGCACATGTTTAAAATCACATGACTATCAAACATATCTTCCGAAAGGGGATTGTAATAGTTGATAAAATAGACAAATGGTCGTGTATACCTAACCCCTCTCTCTCTCTCTATATATATGAAGCTTCGTTGGCTACCTAACATAATATATATAATGAACGCTAGTCCCATATAAGTAAGGGATGACTTATGCACACACATGGAGGATTAAGTATATAGTCACTTGAGTAGAAATTTGAGAGATTTTATCGCTTGGTCTCATTTTATGTTTTAAGGATGAAGTATTTAAAGAGTTTTGTCGTTATTTTGTAATTGTTTTAATAGAAATGGGAGAAATTTATATTAGAAAAGTTATAACAAAGATAAATGATAAGCATATAAAAACTATTTACTTAAGTTTCCAAATAAAATAGACAATTCTTATATACCAAAAATAAAGCATATACATGTTTACAGATAAAACATTTTAAAATTTCTTACAAGTATACAATCTTAGGAAATTAGAATTCTAATTGTTTTATAAAACACAAAATTTAGTGAAAAGTATGATGAATGTTGGCTTCTTCAAGCCCCATGTTGGAAAGAAGAGAATCTTGATTTATGAGATCCATGTCTTCTATCATTTGGTGAATTGTATCTTGGTTGAATTTTACTTAAATTGAGTTTGTCGACATCCTATGATTAGAATCAATTGATTAATATCCTATTCTTAGATTGAGGACCATATTTCTCAACATGTTGCATTCTACCTCTAGGGTACCTATTTCTTGTCTTTCCTGGATCAGAGTGTTTGTTGGCACACAGTGGGAAGAATCAAGATTCAACATGAATTCACCAACAAAACCCTCAGATATCAACACTTTCGGCATCACCCGCAAGCAAGTGAAGTCTAACTCGAGGTATCTATGGGAACTGCAGGAACCAGGTTTCCGTAGTGATGAAAAGATGAGAGGCATTCTTCATAACCATTATACTTAGCATCAGTTCATTATACCTTATATCATGTGCGCAGAAACATAAGAACATGTAACAGATTCAAATTAACAAACATATATCATATGTGCGCAATAAACATAACAACAAACACATCAAGACAAATAGAAACCATATTTAATGTGGTTCACCCAAGATGGGTTATGTCAAAAAAAATCGACTTCTTATTATATTATTCAGAATCATCCATTACAAAATATGTGCCATACACTCATACATCATGCTCTTTTCATTCTCCTATCTCTCTATCTATCTCTGTCGCTCTTCACTCTGTCATCCTTGCATACATTGCATACTAGCATACATGCACTACTTCTTACTCTTTGACTTCAACTTTCTCACTCCTCGACTACCACTTCCCTCTATCCCAAAACCATGACATATTTATACAATTACAATAGGGCTTATCCCATATCAATGGACCCAAAATGTCTAACAATCTTCCTTCCTTCGTGTGCATTGATCCCTAAAAGTGCAACAACTTTCTTTCCTTATTTTGCATGCACTACACAGTTCCCAAAAATGGTCCCAAAATCCTATCCCAACAGCCCCCAACACTCACCTGTGGCTTATCCCAAGCCACTCAGTCCTTTTATTGTGCTCCCTTCCACATCACAAAGAACTTCTCAAATTTTTCCTTTGTGGTTGCGACCTTCTCCTTAGCTTGTTCTTATTGCGTCAAAATCTCCTCTCTTGTCTACGATGTAATTGGGGTCTTCAGTTTCTCTGCATTGTCTTGCATTACTTGCTTCACTATGCCTTATGCAGTTGTAAGTTATTTTGTAAGAGAGATTTTGTTGTTTAGCTCTTATTTGGTTTATCTTGAGGTACAACTTCCTATTCTCAACTATTGCAGTCATTCATTCTATTGGTTTCAGAGTGCTCATAACTTCTTTGAATTTTTGTGCCTTCTCTTGTGTAGTTTGTAACCTTTGTTCTAATTCTTGTAGCTCTACATTCTCCAACAATTGAGTCCACACTTGTGTACTATCTTCATACATATTTTCACATTTGTCATCCAAGCTCCTAATTCTCTCCACAGTCATCATGGTTGTCTTCTCATGCTTCTCCCTTTCCTCTGGTGGGGTACTTGGCATTGTGCGAGCTTCCAAATCTATTATCTTTTCACAAAATCCTTGAATGGATTCACTTATATTTGTTACTTACTCTTCCAATGGAGTATCTACATCCATTAATACTTTTGGGAAGTTGTTATATACATCCTATACTGCTTGTTGCAACCGTTTTGTTTTCTACACAACCTCGTCCTACTCCAACTTGAGTTTACTATACTATGCCGATAGTGCATCATTGTCTGAATTTACTTTGGCCAACTCCATAGACATCGAATCTGTATGAAATTGGATCTCTTGTGTAATACTTGTTTGAAAGTTGTGTAACATGTTCACTGGTAACTGTGAAAACACTAACGAAATCTGATTTAATGCTTGTGCATGCTTGTGCATTTCTGTCATGTGGAACTTTCTAGCCCCTGTGAATATCTTCATGATCTAGTGCTCTGTTGATGTTGATGGTGGTTGTGATTTTTTTGGTTGTGACTCTATTGTCTTTGTTGTGCTCTCTATTTTTTCTTCTTCTAATGTTTGAGCTGGCACTAGCCTAGTTGATTCCAAAATCTGGTGCAATATAGCTATCTGCACTTGCAAATTCATGTGCATTTCCTCCTATTTCTGTGCATCTCGTAGGAATTCCTCTTCAGTTAGTTCTTCCTTTGGGTCTTTCCTCTTCTTATGTTTATGTGATGATTTATCCTTAGGGTGCTTCTTTCTCTTCTCTCTAGTATACAATGTTGTTTCTTGAGTATTGCCTACACCATTCCCTTGTTATTCATGTTCTTGTTCTTCTTCTTTATCCTTCTCTAGTTGTTGTATCTCCTTCTGTGTTGTTTCTATCACTGGGGATTTCCATTCTACTTCTCAGTCATTGAAAATTTAGTTGACATCCTATTATGTCAATCTGTATCTAGTCGACAACCATTGCTTATCTAAATCCCTCTTTGCTTGGATGTACATATGGTGTGGACCTACCTTGGATCACACGATTTATTTGTATGTTGTTGTCCCTTGACCAAGTTTTGAGGATAATTGATCATGTTTGACCTACTTTTGGGACTTCGACAGACTGTCGAAGATGGAGCACAAGTCGAAGAAGAGATCACGGGACCTCGGCCTCTTTTTAGGGATTTTGGGTTTTGGGCTTATGTAATGGGAATGGGGATGTCAGCCCATGGGTTTACCCATGTTTCGACCCATTTTGTAATGTATAAATAGATAGCTAGGTGATGTAAGAAGAGGCCAGAGAGTGTGCTAAGTTCTATAGTTTGATCTATGTGATTGAAGGAGGGACAAGTATGTGATGCTAAGTGCTAAGTGTTATTTGCTAAGTGCAAGTGGTAATTTTAATTGCTTTGTGAATACTGTGTGAGACTTGCAGAGATAAATGAAAGTGATTGTAAGAGACTATGGAAGGCTTTGTCCTGTAATATAGGGAAGGAGGATCTAGCGAGGTGCGTAGATCTCATGTCCTCTACAAAGTAATATATCACAGCTTTGTGCATGTAGAATATTGACAGAAAGAAATAAAGAAGAAGAGTTGGTGGACGTAGCCCCAGGGTGGGGGTGAACCACGTATATCCTACGTTGTGGTTTCTATGTGCTTTATGTTTGTTATCTTGTCTATGTGATTGAATGCTTAGCGCACTGATGTATGATTAGAATGATCTAATATAGTAGCCTAGTGTTGAATAATGTGAATAAATACTAGATATGATCTATGTTGGTATGCTTAGTGCTTGAACTTATTGGATCTGTATAAATAATGCGGTGATTTGTTGTTAGGGTTTAGCTACGTTGTAAACTAAGGATGAATATTAACGAACTGTAACTTATAAGTTCTATGATAAAGTGTTACAATCACAGATCTATGTCCCAGCTAAGGTTGCTGACACTGGAGTCCTGCAACCACCCCTACCTCTACCTGGGGTGAGACTTCATCTACTTCAAAGGTGTTTCTGAAAGGGTTAGTAGTTAGGGTTTTGTTGGTGCGTTTTTGTAGAGTTGAAACCTCGATCTACCCCTATGCCAACAAATGGTTCCGTTGTCGAGACCTGAAACTGCGATTGTTGGGAACCGAGGAAGAATAATCTTTGTGCGAAGATCTGACCTGAAGCTGTGATTGTTGGGAATTGAAGGAAAGAAATAAAGCTTTATGCGTAGATCTGTTTCCTTAGTGCGTAGTATTCTACTTTACCTGTAAAGCTCTGTGCTAAAAAGAGAAGTCATATCTGAAGAAAAGAGGTAAGATCTCGAAGCTTTGTGCTCTAAAAAAGGTAAGAATAATGAAAAAATTTCTGAAAGCTTTGTGCTCTGATAAAAGTAATAATAGTGAAAAGTTTTAGATCTGGAAGCTTTGTTCTCTGCCGAAAGTAAGATTAGTGGAAATTTTTGTTTCAAGAATATGGATCTAGGTATGCTTGATAAATGTTACCCTAGTTTGAAAACTAGGGCACAACTAGAAGAAATAAGGTTTGATATGAGTAGATCTGATAGAAATAATGACAATGGATGCAGGATCCTATAAAGAAGTTTTTGTAGGTTAGCTACTATGATCCTAGTGCATAGTACAGAAAAGGTTGGGGATCATTTAAGAAAAAAAGAGGATTAATCCTTTGTTACAATTGCAAAAGACCGGGACATCTTGCTAAGGAATGCCCTAGAAGAAGACCTAGTTGTCTTTGTTGTAAAGATATGGACCATGAAGTTTTAGATTTCCTACAATGATTTCTAAGCTTGACAGAATGAATATGAGACAAGAAAACCTTTAGGAAGGTCATGAAACTGAGACCCTGGTAGAACCCCAGGAAGAATCAGAGACTGTACTACTGCAAATGAAAGAAACCCTAAATTATCACAAAGATATCAACTTATCAAAGATATTCAAAGAAAAAGAATGCATAGAAGCAAGAATAGGAGACTTCGACATAGACTGTGTTCTGGATGAGGAAACATAGGTGAATATCATGACAAAAAGAAATTGGGAATCTTTAGGAAAGCCTAATATGACTCCTTCATTGGGAGGAATAGGATTATTGAGGGGAAAGTTTATAACCCTATGTGGAAGACTCACCCAGGTATCTATGAGTGCTCATGGAGCTTGGACAGAGGAATATTTTGAGGTTGTTAGATTCAATGAGAACAATGCTCCATTTACTATGTTATTAGGAAAAACCTAGATCGAGAAAGATCAGACAAGAAGAAAAGAAGAGGAGGCCCTAGAACAGAAAAAATATGAATTAAAAGATTTCATGACTAGGAAGATAACACACTTGATTGCAGAATAGGAGGATAGATCGAAGATACTTAAAATCAGAAACTTGGATCACAAAGCTGAAAGAACACAAGAAGATTCATAGACAAGTAGAGCACCTACCCTAGATCGAGAAGAAGTATTACTCTCTGATCCTATGAAAGAATCTCAACAACGTGAAGTTGCTATGAAAAAAGAAGACAAGAATCAGAAGGGAAAAAGGAATAACGAGAAGAATATCACTGAGAAGAAGGCTAGAAAACTCAGCAAGAAGAGAGCAAAGGTCAAAAATTTACAGAAGGGCCCATAGGGAACTTTGCGGAAGGAAGAGTTGCAAAATTGGAACTTTGTTGGGATATCAGAACAATGCCCCATGGAACTTCACCATGGCGAAGTGATATGACTGTTAGAAGGATTATAACCATTGAATCGATGTTCCAGAATGGTTAGAACAACATTTATGACCAGAAATCTCACCATCAGACCATTGGGACCGTGCCACAACGAACATAACTGGATTAATGGAAAATTTCTTATCTGTTGGAGAGATCGATTACATCATGTCTACTTAGTCTGTTGACTATTGCATCGAGAACACTTTTTTGAATTGTATCAAAGATAACAAGAGAACCCATTGTTACCGCTTTGTGCTTAGTAAGATCGTGTTGGCAGCCAACCCATATTTTTGATTGCTCTCAAAAAGCTGCCTACACCCCTTGTGGTATTACGACAAATCATTGTCGCATTGTGCTAATGGACACCCGTCTCATTTTTGCAACAATTACAATTCAATCTCGATTCAGTTTTCACAAATGCAAGTGTGAAAACGCCTCTTTCGTTGATTAGA
>ML776740.1:1912117-1922899 GCA_009831015.1 Picea engelmannii
AGAGCGGCCAACAGAGCCGTTAAATTCGTCAGGGTGGTCCATACCAAACGACTTGGGTTATTTAGACAACCCCGGACCGGTTCCACTCTTCCAGTTGACAGATGGACTGTTTCGCCCGTCAACAGATCGACACCGATTCTATGGATTGAGAACTCATCCATCCACCCGAGTTTTCTGATCAAGACCGTTCATGTCGAACGAGATCATCATTGTGGAGAAGTTAGTCGAGGAAGTTTTAATTGATATGATGGTCGAGAAAGAGATGTCCGCAGGAGTTCAAGATTTATCGACGTGAGGAGTGAAAGCCTCTCTGTCAACTTCTCGTGGATTCAGACCATCCCGACTGACAACAGAGAAGAGAACCAAGAACATAGATGATCTAACAAACTCGAAGTTAATCCTGACCATCTTACCCGACTACATCCCGCCTCTAGCCGACGCGATGAGCCTGTAGGGATGATTTTAAGGATGCGAATTTATTTTAAAACATAGAATCCTTGGTGAATCTTAGTAATCCTTCATATGCCAACTATAAATGTTTAGAGATATTTTTGTAAAAATATTCAAATTTCTAAGGATTTTATATAGTTTGTATAAACGTTTAGCGATTTTTAAGGTAAAATAATTTTATCCTATAGAATTTGGGCAAATCAATTTTAAAATAGCGAATTTTGTTTTTGGAAAAACCATGGAAAATTAGCCCATGAACAAAATTTAGCCTTTAAAATCATCCCTGGACTGAGTTGTGACAGTGTCCCAAGGGACTTTGATTACACCATGGTTACGGCGTACCTCCCAAAGGGGATACGTGCAGTCAGAACACAGCAAGATAAGATCGCGACGTTGAGGTTCAACGACTTCAACCTAGGTGATTGCAAGAATTACAACGTGCTTGATCCTTACAAGTATCTAACCAAGATGAAGGGGAAGAACTCAAAAATAATCCCCCAACCATGGATGATGAACCTCACGCAGTCTGAATGTAATGAAGATCCCACACTTTGGAAGGCAATAGGAGGTTAACGTGTGTGTTAATATCCTGATCTCATGTTACCATGGCGACTACCTATGGCTAGATAGATGCATTATAGTCGATCCAACGTTGATCCATAGCATCACCAGATTGAGCATGAAAGGACCCAAACTGCAAGACTTCTACCCAGGGAAGGATTTAGACCGTGCCCTGGAACAAAGAATTAAGGACACTTATGACAATGTAGAAAAGGGAACATGAGGCTACAAGGTAGATTCCATCCAGAATGGCACAGTGCACCTAGCCTGCCAGTTGATCGCAGGGAAGCTAGTGAGGAAGAACCGACCCATGCAGGTCACAGGGTTTGTCATCGACCTCTCTGGGAAATGTGTGGAAGGCCTACAGATGAACTGGTCGAAGTGCCTAGTTAACCAACTCGAATTGGATTGTCGCGAAGCTCAGGATCAAGGCTATGAGTTCCAATTTAGCTGGCTCCTGATCCTCATAGTGTTTACTTCTTGGGAGATGCCAGAAGGTGTGACCTTCTTGGACATTGAGCCATTTGAGTTGCTCGCTATGAAGTTCACCACACTTTGGTACTCGAGAGATATGGGAAAATAGTGGAAGTCAAACACGGTCTTTCATACCTATTATCTCCAACTGAAGAGGGATATTGAAGTTGTCCCTCGCATGACGCCAAACACCCTACATTGGTTCTGACCCCTCATGAAGTTTCACACAGATCGAATCTTAATTTATATAACCTCATGTGCATATGAGCACAAAGAAGAGATTCAATAGTACTACAAGCTCACAGAGGATGACCTTGAAGATATCACCAAGGACTGGCTTGAAGAACTCCTCATCCCCGTAGACCCCGCAGAAATGTCACACCCTGAACTAATTGGCATCCCTAAGACCGCTCATGAAGAAAAGGATCTTCTTGAACCCAACATAAAAAAGAATACTGAAGATGTCCAAAACTTGAGCAGCGCATCGGAAGGAACTACTTCAATATCCCCTGGATGAGGGGGTGATGACGAAGTAGAAGAGACAAATGGAAAAGAAGACCAACAGAATCAAGGCAAAGTAACACCGCCTAGGGAATCTGTTGATGAGGTCGATCCCTTGAATAAAATGAAGGTTTCTCCCATGAAACCCACTTCCCGAAAGAAATCTAGAGCCACCTTGACTAAGATGCAGACTGTGCTCACTGTATATGACTTCGACTTTATCATCGCAACTGTAGAAAATGCCTTGCAGGACATCTTGCAGAAACATGAAGCCAAGCGAGAGGAGATGTATGATAGAATCGAGGTTGAACTCAAAGGGGTACAACATGACCTTCAATCTAGCTGTGCAGTAGCCACTGCGCCCCCCCATCAGAAGAACCTGAGTTGGGAGGTGAGCCTGCCCAACTTCATAGACTAGATGATGCGACCAAAGATCTCCTTTGTCATGCACAAGAAGAAATCAAACAAACCATAGAGGCCCTAAAGAAAGTACAAAAAGTAGTCATAGAGTAACGCCGAGTTGCGCAGCAAGAGAAGGTTGCCCTCAAAACTAAGTTTGAAGAAGAGAAAGCGTAGATCCAGGAATAGAAAGAGCAGTTGCTCGCAGAGTAGGTGGGAATAAAAGAAGCAGTCAACAAAGCACTTCACTCTATGACAAGATTAGAGAAAAAGGAGGAAGACCCAGTGGAACATCAAGTAGAGAATATTTCATAAGCTATCTAACAACTTCAACAGAGAATTGATGACCTCGATTTACGAACAATGCCAAGTATCCTAGAGGATGTGCGATATCAAAGAGAATCCACCACCCAAAGCGCAATCGAGAGGATCAAAGCATTCACTCTGGAATACAAATAGCTAAGTGATTGCAACACACAGAATTATGAGCGACTCACTGAAGATACTAAGCTGAAGGTACTGGAGTCACATCTCTAGGAGGAAAAGAAGAAAACAACAACAATACAGGCACAGTTGAAGCTCCTCTCAACAGTTTAAAGGATGAAGTGATCCCAAGAACAAATCACTTCTCAACAACAAGTCCAAACCATTCAGAGAAAAGTCATGGAAGTGACTCAAAGGCTCCAACCAGTCCAAGAAGAAGCTTGCCAACTGTTTGAGGAGATTGAAGACCGAGGGGCAAAGTTGGAACAAGTATTTACTACAATCGAACAATGTTTAGAGGGACCTGTCAATGAAGCAGTCATCCAAGAGTTCACTGAGTAGGAGGCCCTGGTGGAACAACAGGTCGAAGAAACTCAAGACAATATTGAGGCTTTTGAAGCACAACTACCTAGACCAGAGTGACTCGGGACGAGTCACAGGTGAGTGTTGGGGGCCTGCTGGCCCTTGACCAAGTTTTGAGGATCCTTGGTCATGTTTGACCTACTTTTTGGACTTCAATAGGCTATCGAAGATGGAGTGCAAGTCGAAGAAGAGATCATGGGATATTAGCCCCTTTTTAGGGCTTTTTGGTTTTTGGTCTTATGTAATGGGAATGGGGATATCAGCCCATGGGTTTACCCATGTTTAGGCCCATTTTGTAATGTATAAATAGATATCTAGGTGATGTAAGAAGAGGCAAGAGAGTGTTCTAAGTGCTATAGTTCGATCTATGTGATCGAAGGGGGGACAAGTATGTGATGCTAAGTGCTAAGTGTTATTTTCTAGGTGCAAGTGGTAACTGTAATTGCTTTGTGCATACTGTGTGAGACTTGCAGAGCTAAGTGCAAGTGATTGTAAAAGACTGTGGAAAGTTGTGTGTTGTAATATAGGGAAGGAGGATCTAGCGAGGTGCGCATATCTCATGTCATATGTGAAGTAAGATATCATGGCTCTGTGCATGTAGAAGATTGACAGAAAGAAATAAAGAAGAAGAGTTGGTGGATGTATCCCCAGGGTGGGGGTGAACCACGTATATCCTACATTGTGGTTTATATGTGCTTTATGGTTGTCCTATTGTCTATGTTATTGAATTATTAGTGCATTGATGTATTCTTAGAAGGATCTAATATAGTATCTTAGTGCTAAATAATGTGAATAAATACTAGATCTGATCTATGTTGGTATTCTTAGTGCTTGAACTTATTGGATTTGTATAAATACTGTGTTGATCTGTTGTTAGGGTTTAGCTACACTGTAAAATAAGGTTGAATATTAACGAACTGTAACTGCTAAGTGCTATTATAAAGTGTTACAATCACAGATATTTGTCCTAGCTAAGGTTGAAGACATTGGAGTCCTGCAACCACCCCTGCCTCTACCTCAGGTGAGACTTCATCTACGTCGTAGGTGTTGACGAAAGGGTCGATAGTTAGGGTTTTGTTGGTGTTTTGTTGTAGCATTGAACCCTGGTTCTTCCCCTATGCCAACATATGCCTCAACTATCGGAGGTGGAATGCATATTTTTTCCTCAATGCATTGTCAAATTGTCTCCTGATATATGTAGAAGGTCATATTGTTGTTTGAATATGTGTTATTTTGTGCAGTATGACACAAAGAAACATATCTTGCTACCAGGAATGGTTTTTGCATACCTTCCAGGAACTAGGTTTCTTATGGCTCCCTCCAAGAAACTAATGCAATTAAATTCAATAACCAAGCATAATGGAACTTTGTTCCTTTCTCCTGTGCTTCCCTACAATCATTTAAGAAATGGTTCACCAAAAATGTCGCCCAGTTCATCTGCACTCTTTATATGCACTTCTCCATTTCTCTTATTACTCCTACTATCACTTGATCTCTACAACATTTCCTTAGTAACTTGCAATCCAACACCTGCGTCACAAACCTAAAACAATCCTCGTTGATTCTTGCTACATCCAATATGAACGCTCCTTTGTGTGTGTCATATTTTTCCTTCATCCTTTATGATAATGCTTTCTTGTGAGTTTTATCTGTGGATAGAGGTAGTGGGTCTTCCCCTGCCTTCAACAATCCTATAATATGCGCAATGATTTGGGTGTCAATCGAAATTGGTCTATCCAACCATATGAACCCTCTGTGGATGCAACTCAATAATAATTTGATGAAAATGTTGATTTCTTCACTTTTTCTAAAATTTGGGATCTCCAACAAGTTCAATATGCATGTTCACTGCAGTCCTATTCCCTACTCATGCAACTTGACTCTGAGTACGAGTGAGTTCATGTTGATGGATGTGTGCAAATAATTTTGTGGCACTAGCTCTGGAAAATTATTTAGATCTACAAGCTCATGGTCTGAAAACTTCATGATTCCTACTGCACCCAACATATCTACCTCAACAGTGACCCCAGGTGGAATCAACAATGTAACAAGTTTGTACTTTGACTCCTTAGGAAATCTAACTTGCTTTGATGTTGGCTTCCTTGGTTGCACATAATCCCTGGGAAATATGACTGGATCTAATTCCTCTGCTCTTGAGGTTTCTTCCTACACCGAGAATGATGTCCTCTTACAACACAGTTTCTTCATATGTGATGTGGATGTTCCTAACTTTGGTGGTGCCATGACTTTATGCAACCACTTTATGCAACTCGACTCTATCTGAAAATCACTAGGATATTCTATGGCTCTATGTTGTCTTTGAATGCCAATGCAACAATTAAAATTTCTCATTGCCCCTTGTCTTCATTTATTGTTTGTTGCTAACTATTATCTTCCTCTTCACATGAAAATTATTAGTCCCATATGATTTTATTCATATTCAATTCTTGTCTGGATCCTACATTATTTTCATATTTTTTGGTGGATCGTGGAATAGATTTTACATCTTGTCAAAATCTCGTCGTGATTTTTCATTTATGACTATGCATTCTCGCTATCTCGCCATTATGTTTTCTATTTAATGATTTTATTTTCCTCTGTGCAAGTATTTATCATTGTTCTTTAGTTCTCCTTTCTATGCGTAGTTCAATTCTTCTTCCTTTCCTCGACATTTTCTTGTTCATCTCTTTTTTCTTCTAATTTGACCCTTTGAACAATGTCTAATTCATAAATTTAAGTCTCATGTCTCTTCAAATGTTTATTGTGGCTTGCCTCGGGATCTTTCATTTTTCTTTTCTTTTCTTTTTCTTTTCTTTTTCTATAATATAGATACTATGGTACACATATTGTTGACTTAGGGTAGTATAGGGAAGAACAATTGTCCCTATGCGGTTTCAATTGACTACCATTGACCAATCCTTCCATGGTTTCCCCATTCAATTTATCCAACTAAACAACACCTTCCTCTGTCACAAATATTATTACATACGGACCCAACTAGTTCATTTAAATTTTTTCAAGGTGTTGTAAAAATTTGTTGTGATAGAGAAAGACTAGGTCTCCCATCTGAAAATTCCTCTGTTTAATATGTTTTTCATGCCATTCCATTTCTCACACTTTCAGAACTAGATGGTGAAATCCTACGATGAAGAGCTCTTTCTCTAGTTCCACTAGCTCTGACAATATTTTCTCTATCGTGCTAGAATCAATGAGCTCTATCAACATGAAAATGCGTAAAATTGTCAAAATGAACTCCATGGGAATAATTGTGTCCTAACCGTATACTAATCAGAATGGTGTCTGTCCTGTTAACTTCTTACATGTAGTCTGATATTCCCATAGTACTAGAGGAATACCCAAGTCCCAGTCATCTCTATTTACATTACATATCTTTGTCAATTCATGCTTTAGGATCTTGTTAAAATATTTCATTGTTCCATTCACCCGAGGGTGATAAGGTGTGCGATTTTTATGATGATAAAATTATTTTTTCAAAGAAGCAATTGTTTTATTCAAAAATCGGGTCCCCTGATCACTCATAAGGATTTTTGGACATCCAAACCTTGTGACAACATTCTCAAATAGAAACCACACAATAGTCTCCAAGCTATAATCCCTTATAGGTTCTTCTTCATCCCATCGGGTCAAGTAGTTTGTCATAATGATTATATATCTTACTCCTGACCTTTTTGCTAGTGGGTTGATCAGTCCAATGAAATAAAATGCCCATTTTGTGAAATCCTTCAATGTAACTTGTGGTATCAAGCAAATATTATCTCTTCTAGATGGCTTCCCAACTCACTAACATACATCAAAGGTCTAAAATAACTCCTTAGCATCCTTATAAAGGGTGGGCCACCAAATTCCTGCGCAATTTTTTTTATGAGTTGTCACTTTCCTTGCATAGTGTTCTCCCATAATTCCTTCATGTGCCTCCTATAGTATCATAGGCCTCCCATGCTCCAATACACATCACTGAAGAATACCATACACGTCTAACTTATACAAATTCAACGTTATGAGTTGATAATCTGCTTCCTTTACTACTAACTATTTCTTTTGTGCAATTATAAATTTGGGTGGGGCTACTCATGTGATCAAGAATTAGACAATATCTACAAAGTAAATATATACCATATATACTGCAAACAAGTGTCTATCCAGTAGATTGTCATCCAAATTTCCTTCATCTTCCCTTATTATTATGCGTGACAAATGATCAGGTCCTTTGTTTAATTTCCATGGTTACAAAATCACTTCAAAATCATATTCTTTAAATAATAACAACCATCTACATAACTTCCCCCCAACACTAGATTATTGACTAAGTATCTTAGTGCATAATTATCCATGTACATCTTAAATTTTGATCCCAATAGATAATTCCTAAAATTCTATAGTTCATATACCATTGTTAGTCCTTCACGTTCTTTAGTAGTGTAATTATGTTCAATCATTAACAAATTTCTGCTGAAATAGGAAATAGGATGATCCAAACCTCCTTCCCCTAATTGGGATAGAAATGTTCCTAACACTATAGATGATGCACATAGATGGACATGGAATTCCTTCTTCCAATATGGAAATACTAAAAATGGTGCAACAACCTATTTCTTCTTCCAAGTATCTAAACTCTATTGGAATTCCTTGTTCCATTGAAATTTGACCTCCTTCTTCAACATTTTTCTAGTGGGGATGTGATTGCGTGTATCCCGTAATAAAATTTCTGTAGTACCCCGCATGACCTAATGTTGCTCACAATTGTCGTACTGAAGTAAGTGGTGGAAAATAAACAATAACAACAATCTTTGTAGGATAAACCAAAAGCCCTTGTTTACATACTACATGACCCAACAAGATACTAAATGGTGCATGGAAAATACACTTCTTCAAGTTCAATTAAATATAGAATTGTCTACATATGTCCAACATCAAGCACAAAATTTCAATATGGTCCTTCAATAAATTGAACATTGTCCAGTCATACAAGTATACTTCTAGAAATTTATGAATGAATTCTTTAAAAGTTGCGAAAACAACTCGATAAAATACTATTGGTGCATTTTTCAACCCAAAAGGCATGTCTGTATACTGATAACATCCCCATTCTATCACAAATGTTGTCTTATTCCTATCTTCCCACACAATCTTAATCTGGTGATATCCAAAGAATCCATTAGTTAATGAGTAAGCTTCTTGTCCTCCTACATTATCCAAAACTTCACCTGTAAAGAGGGTCGGAAAAATTTCATGTAACAAAGCATCATTCAATTTCCGTAGATCCACACAAATTTTGATTCCACCTATTTTCTTGTCTTAAATCACCATCGAGATGATCCATTATGACTCTGCAAGAGGTTCAATAATCCCAACTTCCAACATTATATCTATTTCTTCTTTCACTTTCTGCTTATATACTGGGTTCAATCAGTATGGCCTCTACTTCATTGGCTTGGAATTCGACTTCAAAGGGATCCTCATCTCTCCTAGCTCCCCAGTAATCCCTTTCATTTATGAAAATTTAGTCAGGAAAAGGTCATTGTATTCACGTAGTAAATCAACAATCTTCTTGACAGTTTATTCATTCCAATAATCTCCAATGTTGGTGAACTTGGGATTATCCTTTGTACCAATATTCACCTTTCGTGTTTTCAACAACTTTTCATAATCACTATATTCAAGATTAGGACCCTCTACTATGCATTCTCCTTTGGTTTCTGGTATTTGCAAGTTTATCAGATCTTCATCTTCTTGGTCTTCTCTAGCAACATTATAGCATTCCAAAACCTCATGAATAATTGTATAATATATGTTCTCACTACATAAGGGTGCTAGTATCATCAATTATTCCAGTGTAAAGATCTTGTTATTGATAATATACAGAGTTGTGTCTACTAAAGGGGCATCATCTTAAAACTTGAAAGTTTCCATGAAGTTGTGAGTCAAATATTCCCAGTCTGTTATTCCTTTGCATACTTTTAGTTCTAGATACCAATTCTTTTGGATCACATCCAGAGTGTGTATAAACAAGTGTGTACATCCCTACTTAGGTATTGATCTCCATGTCGTAGTGCACTATGTAATATGATATGTATGAAAAATCAACCCAATATACTTCTGTGCAATATATATAGTGTTTGTTCCAAACCTAGCCTGTAACATCTTTTCGCATTATTGTCATTTCTCTATTCTATCCTTATGCACAACCCACCATATTGGAGGATATGCTTTCAACATGACATCTAAAGCTAACAATATTTGTTGATCTGGTATTTTCAATTCAAATTCTTTTACAAAAGTATCACAATAGACTTCTTCATGATTTTCCTTCCCTTTAGCAAGCTCCTAAAACTGAATTGTCAATGCTTCTAGTTGCGACTGAACCTGAGCCATCACCCACACCATTTTATCCTATAGTGGATGCTTCCAACTTCATACAAATATCTAGTGCTTATGAATGCAATGTAATATTCTATTGTGTCAATGTGAATCATATATGTGGTAACAATCCTACAATTAACCATTCCCTATGTTTCTTGTCTCAAATATGGAAAGTCAATCGATACATTAGTATCTTGAATCTCTGATCAAAATCCCATACTGATTCATTTCGCAATTGCTTGATCTCTTTTAGTTTTGTAATACACTGCGACTCAAACTTCGGTTTCTAGAACTATTTTAGCAAAACTTGCTTGATGTCTGGAAACATTCTAGTTTGTCTTGCAGGTTTAGTGGACTGATACTTCATATACTAGAGTAACACGCGGTCTTTGAATGTTGTTACTAACTGTGCAATTTTCACATCGTCATCTTGGATGTTCTTCACAATCAATATTTCTTCACACACAAATAAGTGTTTTTCCAGATCTTTTGTTCCTACTCTGTGAAAGATAGTCATTCTCAAAGTGGGGTCTACCCCCACCATGGTGTAGTGCGAAAATTCTTCTTTGGTGTCACTAACTGAATCTAGGTTGGAATATTGTTTACACTACCCTGACTACCTTTACTATTATCCTTTCTTCCTTCACTAACTACATGTGTTCACAAAAAAGTTTTGTATCTTGGAGACGTACATGGGGTCATGGGTTTGGCCCAAAGTCTGGTCCAAGTGGGGCTAATGGGATGTAATGTATCTCCTTATACTTGAATAAGATAACTGTTATCACTGAAATTTTTTCCGCACATGGCGACAAGAAATCAACATCGTCAAACAGTAATGAAGTCATTCATGGCACTGGATTAATTGCACAACATTGCAAAAGGGTCAAAAACTATACAAAGTAACCAAAAATTGAAGGGCACTTTACAGAAGATGGGTGCACGCGCATATGCACGGAACAGGAACGTACAATGTGTGCATGCGCACACGATGCACGACTATTAGAGAAAAAACCCGCACACCTGCTAAACGACGCATTTATTGAATTGGTCAGCCTCCCAACCACTTATGGACCAGCTCCCAACCTGATTTGACCATCAAATCTGAGTTGAATCCACATGGTAGGCTGGTCAAAGACCTAATTGAGCCCTAAAAATCCCCTTCTCACACCT
>ML776740.1:1923721-1952923 GCA_009831015.1 Picea engelmannii
ATCGTGTCATGCCCTTCGGCCTAAAAAATGTCGGCGCAACTTTCCAGCGGTCCATGACATACATCTTTCACGATCTGGCTGCAATCATCCTCACCTACTTGGATGACCTCACAGCTCGATCCAAGAAACGCACCCAGCACCTCAATGATTTACGAATCATCTTTCAACGGTGTCGTCAGTACAACATCCGCTTGAACCCTCTCAAGTGTGTGTTCTGTGTCACCGCAGGGAGCCTCCTCATATTTATCGTTTCCCAAAGCGGTATTACTGTAGACCCCCTTAAAGTCAAATCCATCACCAAAATTCCACCTCCTCGGAATTTATGACAACTTCAAAGTCTACGGGGAAAAGCTAACTTTCTTAGATGCTTTGTTCTCGATTATGCCATACGCGCACACGGTTTCCTTCGCTTACTACGTCATGGCACCCCTTTTCATTGGGACAACTATGCCCAATAGTCATTTGAATATCTTAAAGCAGTGCTTTCAAATACACCGTTGATTAGTGCACCTGACTACACTCGCGACTACATCCTCTACGTATCAGCATCAGCTATATCAGTAGCCTGTGTCCTCGTCCAGCTCGGAGATGACAATCATGAACACGTCATTTACTACGTTAGTAAGAACCTCTCAGGGCCACCCTTGAAGTATAAACATGAAGAGAAACTTTCTCTTGCCGTTGTCCTCGCAGTCCAAAAACTGCGCCATTACATTCTGCTTCGCACCACCAAGGTCGTCACAGAATCCAACCCTATGTAGTACTTGCTCAGCCGTCGACAAGTTAACAGCAAATTCACTCAATGGATCGTTATACTTTAGGAGTACGACCTCGAGTTTTCAACACCTAAGAGTAAGAAGGCCCTCGTTCTAGCCGAACTTGTCACAGCCCTCCCCTCTGACACACCCAGTGCCCCCGTCAACACTGACTTTCCTGACAAACATCTCTTTTACATCACTTCCGATGATCCTTGGTATGGCGACCTTCTTGTCTACCTATGAACTAAAAAGTTCGGTAATCACCTATCATGAGATGATCATCGGTGCATTCGCCATCAGGACCCCCGCTATCTCCTCATCGACGACATCCTATATCGACGGGGCGTCGACACCATTCTTCGTCACTGCCTGACTATTGACGAGGCCGACAGAGTCTTAAACGAATGCCATAGCGATGCATGTGGGGGGCATCTTTCGGGTATTTCCATAGCTCAGAAGATCATCCGAGCTGGTTATTTTTGGCCTACCCTATTTCACGATTGCATTCATGCCGTGAAACGATGTGAGCAATGTTAGCTCTATGCCAACAAAGCCCGAGCCCCTCCCCGCCCTTCTTCACCCTGTCATTACTACGGCCCACTTTTGTAAATGGGGCATCGAATTTATGACTTGTAATCCCCCCTCTAGAAATGGTCACAAATACATTGTTGTCACCATTGATTACTTCACCAAATGGACCGAAGCTATGCCGACTTTCAACAACACTGCTGACACTGCAGCGTGTTTTTTCTTTAACCATGTCATATCCCATTTTGGAGTACCACTCCAACTTGTTTCCGACCACAGGAAACACTTCGAGAATGAGATCTTCGTTGAACTCTCATCTCAGTTAGACTTCTCTCAGGAGTTTGCCTCACCATATTACCCTCAGTCAAACGGACAGGTCGAGGCAGTGAACAAAGTCCTCAAGACCATGTTGCAGTGCACGGTTAATAAACATAAAACCAATTGGCATCATATGTTATTTTCCACGCTATGGGCATATCGAACAGCAGTAAAGACCGCTACAGGTTTCATGCCATTTCATTTAGTCCATGGGGTCGAGGAAACTCTTCCCATCGAGTGCGAAATTCCCACCCTACGCACCGCAATTGAGCTTTCACCTGACACTGCTCCAATGGAGCAGCGCTTGCTGAACTTGGAGTCTCTGGATGAAGATCGATGATCTTCTTTACAGAACAATGAGGCAGCTAAAAAATGATCCAAGGCTACCTTTGATCGCCATGTCAACCTTCGATCATTTCACGAAGGCGACCTCGTCCTGGCCTATGATATCGCCCATGATACCTTTGGCCATGGAAAGTTCAAATCACTTTGTCATGGCCCTTAAATTATCCAACATTGCCTCACCAAAGGCACATACATCCTGGCCTCCCCCGAAGGCCTCTTGCTCAAGGAACCCGTCAATGGGTTATATCTCAAGAAATTTTATGCTTAAACGTAGTCATGCTACTTTAGGTTATTTTCTTTTTTAGCATTTTTTAATATTTTTTTCTCCTACCCTCTCGTCTAAACTATCCTTTGTGCTATTGAAAAATTCTTCCTCCACCATCTTACCACATCGGTTACACCGACGGCGCCAGCCGTTGGACACAAAATATCGCTTCGGCTGCTTGGGCTCTCTACACACCCTCACACAAAATGCTACATTCAAGCGGCATATGTTTGGGACCAGCAACCAACAACCAAGTTGAATACACTGCGTTCATTGGCCTCCTGGACGACACCTAGCGTCATCATATTCGTCACCTTAGCGTCTTCCTCGACTCACAACTAGTCGTTCTCCAACTCAACAATGTATACCATGTACGCGATCCGTGCCTCTTTCGCAAATACCTGCAGGTTAGACTGTTATCTAAAAATTTTGATTCCATTACATTTACACATATTCCAAGACAATTGAATCAAACAACAGATGAAATAGCTAACACAGTGTTAGATTGGCATATATCACATCATTCTACACATACATAACACATCTCATACATCTTGTCACAGCATATACATAGAATAGACATCATCATCATCAAAAAAAAAACACATGTAGACAATATCAGGATCTCAAAATATGTATACTCATATATATATCGACCCATTAGGCCATCCGAATGTTTACATACAAAAATACATATGCCCGCAGGCCAGTGCCACACCTCGGTACAAAAATCGGCTCACCAGCCTATATACAATAAAAAAGGTACACATAATACATCAGGGATCCTCTATCGCACCCCCACCTGCTCCTCCCTCAGGAGGAGGTGGTGGCCCACCCCCACCTGCGCCAGGCGGTGGTGGAGGACCACCCATAGGACCCTCCTGCCCCGGAGGCAGGCATCCACTAGTCATAGCGGCAAGCACAGCTTCTCGTCACACTATAGACTGCCATGGTGGCGGTACTCCTATACACTTCTCTAGGAATCCCTCATTCTGGATGCGTATCCACATGCCCTCAGGCACATACTGTAACACCGTCTCCAAATGACGGCATATATCATCAAAATCAACTCTGGCCACCGCCGAAGGAGCGTGTGATGGCCCCGCACTAGGGTCATCGAACCGGTGCCTCCTCGCTGCCCTCTCGGGCTCTGTTGATCGCCCCGCGGCCTCATCCCGCCGACGTCTCTCTCCACGCAGCAATCTCTCCGGCTCTCGCTGAACTGACACTCTCTGCAACTCCACCTCGCGACCGCAAGGTGCCACATCTGCACATGCAGCAAACAACAAACAAAAGATTGTATCAACATCTATATCACATTCATAGGAACTAATATCTCAAACGATAACATAAATAAAAACCATACATAATTCTCAACATACCTCGATGGTCAAAAGCCTCCCCAGGAGGCAGCACCATGTCTGGGTCCCCCCGGAAGTCAACCCCAGCATAGGGGTACTACAGTATCACCTGCGGCATCTGGCGCCATATCTGTGCCACCTGAGCTGAAAAATAATGGCCACCTTCACCACCACTGTGGCGAACCAAAACGGAAGACCACCGCTTCAATCGCGGCTCTTGTTCCCCAGGCGCCTCTAGTATAACCCTCGGGTGTAGCATCGGCAACCTTTCCAAAAACCAGGCTACCGGGATCGATCCAAAAGCAAACTCTCCTGTACTTGTGGACCGAAAACGGTCCAACTGCATGATCATCCGCGCATGCAGTGTCAGCCCCCATGTCAACCGCTCACAGCGCACCACCACCCTCTCCAGCACCAACAACTAGCCACCACTAATCCGTTGGGTCACCAGTGACCCATACACACGAACAATCATCCCCGCTATGCAATGATGCACCAGGGAGTCTATAGCACTCACGCTCACTACAGTCCCAGACATGAAGTTCTCGCCTGAGCAATATCGC
The DNA here is from genome assembly GCA_009831015.1 of Picea engelmannii. NCBI lineage: Eukaryota > Viridiplantae > Streptophyta > Pinopsida > Pinales > Pinaceae > Picea > Picea engelmannii. The sequence goes on from ML776740.1 coordinate 1,927,860, forward strand.
TCGCCGATTGTCACTAGGGTTGTGTCCCTCAGCAGCACCGGCTCAGCCGGTAGGGGCGTACCTCGAAAGGGGAGCCCAGTCAAAAAATATAGATCCTCCACCGCAGTGAAGGGGATCTGCTCTCCTCGCACAAGGAAGCAGTGCAGCTCCGGACTCCACATCTGGAGCAGGAACTATAGTAAGTACTCCTGTGCCCGTATCAATGGGCACTCAAAGAACTTTAGCAACCCACAAGTTACTAAATTCGCTTGCACCTCAGGCCCTGCATTGGCCACATCATCTCGCAACTGCGACCAGTCTCGCTCACACCACTGAACATCCATAGTCACTGCTAGCCACCTGCACACAAAACAGAGTCCTATATCAGCGTATGCAACCATCAAATGCATAAAAGAGACTCATTTTTCACCCTTCAACCTTGCCTCCTAGGCGAATTTTTATCACCCACAGGCGCGCACACATGCGCGCACACATGCGTGCCTGCTCACTACACAGGCGTGCACGTATGCACGCCCGTCCACTGCACAGGTGCGCACTGATGCACACCTATTTTCCTCACAGGCGTGCTCGTGAGTGTGCATGTCCACCGTACAGGCGCTCTATAGTGCACGCTTGTTAAACCCTCAGGCGCACACTAATGCACGCATGTTCACAACACAGGCGCGCCCTTCTGGCGCGCCTTAAATTACCCTACCCGCGCACCCATGTGCTCATATTCAGTGAACAGGCACGCATGTATGTGCGCCTTCCACTGAATCTCCCGCGCATGTGGGCCCACATCCTATCAAAAATCTCCTCAAACCCCCTGTACGGCCCCTCGTACCTACCCTGCCCAAAAATTGAAAACCTAGTTTTATGCAGGATGATCAGACCACTAACCTAAAACTCGCAGAACGTCGACCAGCCGCCTCATTCTCCCTGAATCACCAAATCTCCTCTGAAATCTTCTCGTCCAGTCACTATTGCAGCAGGTACAAATGAGGTGGCAATGTGGGCCGTACAACTATATATAGCCCTTTTTCCAAACTTCCACTCACCATTCCGGGAGCCCAAGGTGTCCATTTTTCAAACCGTCTTTAGCCACGGGATTAGCGTCCCACCACCTACATCATAGCTGTCCCTAGGTCACTTTTCATCCTGAGCCCCCGGGGCACCTTTTTTCATATCATGGTCAGGTACACACGTGCATTGTCACATTTATCGAATACATGCTCATATCTTTGATTCTCTTCAGATATTGTTCACTTTGGGTATTTGGTTGTTCTGTGTGTAGGTACTTGATCATCATCCCTCAACATCGTTCCTTCAGGTATATCCTCAACACTGGCATGTATTCTCTCCCACTATATTACATCTACATTTCTAGTCACACCCTCTGATATTGGCCTTCAGGATACCCATTCCCGGCTCTGCAGTACTCATACCTCCATTTTGCATCTTCGGTACTGTTACCCAGTAGCTTTCTTACCCACATGAGTTGTCCCATTCATAGCACCTTTTGGCACTTTCGACACTCATGCCATTCTTTATTACCCTTTAGGGATGGGAGTCCCGATAATCTTTCATCATGTTGCGAATCAACCACATCCTTCTTCTCCTCATTTTGCTAGCTTCCCAAATGGACTCCTAGATCATCGCTTTATGGTTCTATTCCTTTTACCTGCAACTCCACAGGATCATGAACCCTCCATTTCATCCACCATCAGTTTTCCCATCTGTGAACCTATCTTCATATCACCTACCTCATACAGAAACTCACCAATGGGGCCCCCACCCTTCCTCAGTTTTCCAAGAAGTTTCTGCCCTCCCTGGGGCACTCATTTCATACTGGGGCACCCGTTTCTGTATTTGTACATTTTTCCAAAATTATTCATTATTTATTGTACAAACACCTTTATTTTCAGTCATTTCCTTTTGTCATCACCGTTGGCGACTTGCTTCCTTTTTTGGCCACACACAACCCATGTCACCCTTGGTTGGAGCATTTCTTCTCATCTACTCTTGCCAGCATCGTCCATATCTTTAGAGTACTACCCCGGCCACTTAATTTTACCCTCTGAATTTGTTCACCTTGTCCCGCCTCTAGCACAACTTATCCTCGGTCTTGACATCCCCCTGACACTCGAACTTGTCACACGGTTGTGGCCACTCATTATATCATACACCCTCCAACCAAGGGAAGTCTTGAATCTTCCCACTTTTTGACTTCATCCATGTACCTCTGCCACTTCCTCACCTCAGTAGATTCTATGAATCCCTTTGCTTCTGGGAGTCGTGTCCCCTTTTTTGTCAACAACAACACACATTTTCCAAAAGGGCGATAGTATCTTGATTCTCATTCTCCATTTAATGAGAGATCTCGGACGACACAGGGTGAAACACCATTGCTCCCTACTGTCGTTGACCCCCATAACATTCGACGCCAACACTTTCTCATGTTATGGCGGGTCTTACGTTGCGACTATTGCAGTTCTTTATATCATTTGCCGAAGACCTCTGAACCTGGTAGGGCCATCAGTGCCCACATCATCGTCACTTCTTATCACCACGATCATTGCCTATTATTCATAGTATATTCCTTTGCAGAATTGTCTTCTGCCTTTATCATCACCGCCCCCGAGGGTGCTGCAGTTGTCTACACCAACACTTCAGTCATCTTTTTTCAGAGTTACATAACACGAGCATGGGGCATGCCCGCCTCGTTTGTACATAGTTGTATATTGTTACGCACCTTATGGAAGGTTGGGTTCTACCGGTTCCTTTCTTCTCCAAAGGATTGCTCTACACGGTCCCACTATTTCTCTCTCTTACAACATTCTCAGTAGAAGAAACATTGATGGATTTCGGCTATACGTTTTCTCCTAACCTCATCCATCAGGGGGCATCTGTTATCACTGAAATTTCGTCCGCACATGGCGACAAGAAATCAGCATCGTCAAACAGTAATGAAGTCATTCATGGCACTGGATTAATTGCACATCATTGCAAAAGGGTCAAAAACTATACAAAGTAACCAAAAATTGAAGGGYGCTTTACAGAAGATGGGTTCACGTGCATATGCATAGAACAGGAACGTACAATGTGTGCATGCGTGCACAATGCATGACTGTTAGTGAAAAAACCCGTGCACCTGCTAAACGACACATTTATTGAATTGGTCGGCCTCCCAACCACTTATGGACCAGCTCCCAACCTGATTTGACCATGAAATATGAGATGAATCCGCATGGTAGGCTGGTCAAAGACCTAATTGAGCCCTAAAGAGCCCCTTTTCACACCTCAAAAGAGTTACATAATCACCTAATGCAATGCTATAAAAAGCCATGAAGAAACATCATTTTCTCAAGGAATTTCATGTAATGTTATGCTGCTTAGATTGTTTTAAGGACTCACTCCTTGGCAATAACACATTAGCACCATTTCATTGAGCTATCCACCTCTACATTGAGTGGATGTGCTAGGAGTTTTTTCACCATCATTCTCATTTTCTCATTGTAAGGAGAGCAATTTTGTGAGGGCCTCAAGAGCCTTCCATTGGAGAAATAAGGGACTCATAGTCCCCTTTCTTCATTTTTCTTTGATTTCATCAATCGATCAGCCTAAAAACATTGGTGATATTAGTTTTTTTGTGTTTATTATTTCTTTATCCATATGCTCATAATTTTAGTTTGTTTTAATTTAATTCTTGCTTATAGTTTTGTTTTTCTTTTCCTAACCCTTTCCTCTACAGCTGTCATGCTCAGCAAGACCCAACTGGGCATGTAAGCACCCCTTTATTTTCTCACAAGGTGACGAATTGGGTGCAAACAATAACAATCATTTTACTTTTCCTCTATGAGTGTTATTTATTTCATTTGGAGTAATACACCAGTATTTATTTCCTCAACCTCACCATGATGCTCTTCTCTATCAGCCATAATCCTCTTCCTACTGTACCAAAATATTTTTCCACTATGAAACACTCAAATATCCTTTCTTTGTCACACATTCTTCTTCTCTCGACATTATCAGTCCATTCACTCATTCATTCTTTCATGCATCCCTCTACTCCATACACTCAAAGCATCCCCTAGTCAACACCCAGTCCCCCTATGCATGAAGGCACCTAGATACTAGGGTGATGAGATTCCAACTTCATAACCCCCTTATAAAACAACATCATATTGATCCAGTTAGACAATGATTTCAAATATATTCTTTTTGGACCTTTAAATAACTCTCTTTCAACAATACCATATGACAAGGTACAACCTATAAAAAACTCAATAATATAACCCCCCAATACACTACCCATCCAGAAATCAATTATGAACGAGATATGATTACTTATGGTATTAACATAGTGGATCAACTCAAGGGTCAAACTCTTCAGAACAACAATGAAGAATGTTACATTATTTTTAGCTAACCTCTGTAACCACTCATCCAAAAATATCCGGAAGTCAAAAAACAAAATGTTATGCAAGTTTGTAATTACATACCTATGTAGCCACTTGTCTGAGTTGATCCACAAGTTCTTATTCCGATCTCAAGAAAAATCATGCTCCTTTGCTTCTAACCACTATCCAATATCTTCCTTAGTCGACCTTCACATACCCCTTAGTTGTAGATCCAAGTCCCGACAACAAAACCATTTGTTTGTGCATAGTGGGCAAACCTAGGGTTCAACATGAATTCACAAACAAAACCTTCAGATACTGGCCCTTTTGGAATCACCTGTAAGAAGGTGAAGTCTCACCTGAGGTATCTATGGGAAATGTAGGAACCATGTTTCTTCAATGATTAAGGGATGAGAGGAAATCCTCATAACCATTATACTTAGCATCAATTCACTATACCTTATATCATGTGTGTAGAAACATAATGATCCGGATTATTTTCAGCATGAAATGAGAGTGGATATATAATAAAGCAATGTACAGATACATATATCTAATATATACAATAATATAATAGAAATGTATCATAGATGCAACCATAAATACAGAGATACAATCATACACAATTTTCTGTTAATGAGCAAAAATGTACAAAGACTGTAAAAATACAAAGTGAAAGACTCGCTAGAATGGTGGAAGCTTATCTTTCAAAAGAGATGTGTCTGTTACTCACATTCACAAGAATATAGTTTTACAATGAGGGTATGAATTCCTATTTATCATAAATAAAATACAAAACCCTAAACCCGGAAAATGAAAAGCCAACAGTTTTGTGGACCTCGTTTTGGGTAGTTTGGTGTATCAACTTCTTGGGGGCATAACTTTGGCATACGATCTTTGTTTGGGGTGCACGATAGCTCTTTGGGAATTTATATTCAAGGAGATTCATTTTGGGGGATCAATCAGAGCCTATGAATAACATTGAGAATATGGATCCCGAAAAACCTTCATTTAGGCCCTCAAAATGGCCCGGGAAGTTAAAAACTGTTAAAAATAGTAAATTACCAAAATTGCCAGAAAACTATTTTGAGCCAGTTGGAAAAGGTGGGTCACCACTGATATCCACCGGGATCAATATTCCATCCTTAGGAAGAAATGGTATCCATTGTGTTGAGTTCCCATGGGAGAGGTAAAATTGTTTGTTGAATCTGCATCTTGATGAGCTACTTGCCTTTTTGGAGGAGTTGCACTACTTAGTTTGTTGAAGGTTATCTCGAACCTATGGTTGAAAGGGTTGGACCTTTTTAAATAATATGGCTACATGAGATGCCTATTTGAAGAAGGAATATTTACACTTTGCTACAATATTGTCGAACTTCTTCAGTTGGATAGAAGGTGCTTGGGTCGAGGTTTTAGTGATTGAAGTATCCTTCTGTTCACCTTTTGAACAGATTGTGAATAAGTTGAATTTTGTAGTATGAGATATTACCTTGTGGAATTGTTTAGGTGGGATAGAAGTTGGAACTACCTCTGTCATTCTGTAGAGATAACCCCCTAGAGTAACAATGACAATATGAGGTCGAGACTCATAGATAGAATGGCACTTCCACATATATGGTTGGCGCAAGAGAACATCACAGACATACAACGGGGAAACATAAAATAATAATTCATCCTTGAAGAGATGGATGTCATATGACAATCGACACTACTGGCTGACATGATGATATCATACCTGGCGAATCCACCGAATGTTGTATGGTTGTGGGTGTGGGGTTATCGAAAATCCCAACTGTTTGACAACCTCTACTGAGATGAGGTTATTTTGTCTTCTACTATGAACAATAAAATGCAGTTGGGTCCCCTTCACCCACATCTGTGAATGAAAAAGGTGCTCCCCCTCTTCAGGATCTATGGGTTCTTCTGGTTGAATTGTTGCATTCGCAAAAATAAAAATGGGGTCTGCTTCGATGATTTGTCTTCTATCAATATTTTCTTAATCATATTCTAAATCAGGGTTCATCTCCTTGTCTTTGATCTTGACCACTAATGACTATTTTGAGCGACATTCATCGATTTTGTACCAGGGTATATTGTGTAAATCACACCATTTTCCAGTGTCCTTCTTATTCTTTTTGTGACCCTTCTTTTCCTGTGGCTTAGACTGGTTTTCAGGAGACTGTTTCTTAGGGCCATATTTATCATACTTTAGTTGTTTCATATTTGTAGGCATGAAATCCCATTTATTCTGGTGCTTAAATTTCTTCTCAATTTTAACATTGTATAGATAAGCAACACCAAGTGATGAGATGTCTAGAAAATCCATTTCAATTTGGATGTATCTATGTAGAGCCCCACATCATTTTAGAACCAAATGAAATTCATAATATTTGATACCTAGCCTGGTGCGCAAGGTATGGAAGGTATTGGCGAACTCTAGAAATTATTGGCCCCTCTCTTGTCGTAGTGTGGTCCATCTCATGTACTGGTCCTCATAAACTATACAGGGTAATATTGTTCCTTTACCGCATCCACAAAAAACTCCCAAGTGGGCTCAACCCCATATATTCCAGAATCCTCTGTGGAACTTTACTACCAGTAATTTTCCCACCAATTTTTTACATGGGGGAGAGACTTAAGGAGTGCGAAAGCGATATTTCCTTGTCAGAGAAATTATGAACAGAGAAATAACCTTTTATCATATTTAACCATTTTTCTAAGGCATCTGCATCTATTTGTCCTTCAAATATGGGAATACCAAAATTAATTTGTACCTTTAAAGGTGAGGTACTACCAAAGTGGCCTCATGATGAAGACGTTCTTGTTGTTATCGACAGTTGTTGAAGGATGTGGGAAAAATTCTCCAGCATTTTTTCCCTCTTTCGTGTGAGAGCTTGCTCAAGTAATAGATTAATAGAATCGTATGCTCTGTTGTTTTTATTTTCTTCCACCATGGAGGGTTTATTGGACATGAGAGAGTGATTTTCTTCAAGAGAGAAAATATTGAGACCCAACTTGTTATACTCGAACCTCATCGAGGACATGCATTGAAAAACGATCAAGAGCAACCTGCTCTGATACCACCGATCTAGATTATTTTCGGTAGGAAATGAGAGTGGAGATATAATAAATCAATGTACAGAGATATCTCGGATATCCAATAATATAAAATAAAATGTATCAGAGATGCAATCATACACATAGAGATACAATAATACACAATTTTCTATTAATGAGCGAAAATGTACAAAGACTGTAAAAATACAGAGTGAAAGACTCGCTAGAATGGTGGAATCTTATCTCTGAGAAGAGATGTGTCTGCTACTCACATTCACAAGAAACTTGTTTTACAATGAGGCTCCAAAGGCCTATTTATCATAAATAAAATCCAAAATCCTAACCCCAAAAGATGAAAATCCAACAATTTTGTGGACCCTGTTTTGGGTAGTTTGGTGTATCAACTTCCCGGGGGCATAACTTTAGCACATGATCTTTGTTAGGGGCGCACGATAGCTCATTGGAAATGTATCGTCGAGGAGATTCATTTTGGGGGCTCAATCATAGCCTTTGACTATCATTGAGAAGCTCGGTCCCAAAAAACCTTCATTTAGGCCCTCAAAATGGCCTTGGAAGTTAAAAATTGCTAAAAATCGTAAATTACCAAAATTGCTAGAAAATTGTTTTGAGCCAGTTGGAAAAGGTGAGTGGCCACCGATATCCACCTGGATCAATCCTCCATCCTTAGGAAGAAATGGTATCCATTTCTTTGAGTTCTTGGGGGAGAGGGAAAAGTGTTTGTTGAATCTACATCTTGATGAGATTCTTTCATTTTTGGAGGAGTTACGTTGCTTAGATTGTTGAAGGTTGTCACGAACCTATGGCTAGAAGGGTTGGAAATTTCTAACCATTCTGGCTACATGAGATGCATAAGTGCAGAAGGAATATTCACACTTTGTCGCAATCTTGTCGACCTTCTTCTGTTGGATAGAAGGTGCTTGGGTCGAGGATATAGTGGTTGAAGTATCCTTCTATTCACCTTTTGAACAGATTGTGAAGAAGTTGAATTTTGTAGTATGAGATAATACCTTGTGGAATTTTTTAGGTGGGAGAGTAGTTGGAACTACCTTTGGTATCCTGTAGAGATGACCCCCTAGAGTAAAAATGAAACTACGGGGTCAAGACTCATAGATATCATGGTGCTTACACATATATGCATGGCGCAAGAGAACATCACAGACATCCAGTGGGAAAAAATCACATAATACCTCATCCTTGAAGGGATATATGTCGTATGAAAATCAAAACTACTAGATGACATGAATATCACGTCCCTGGATAAGCCACCCAATGTTATGGTTGCAGGTGTGGGGTTGTCCACAATCCCAACTATTTGATGACCTCTGTTGAGATGAGATTCTTCTAGCTTCCACTATCAACAATAAAATGCAGTGGGGTCCCGTTCACCCACATATGTGAATGAAAAAGGTGTTCCCCCTCCTCAGTATCTGTGGGTTCTTCTGGTTTAATTGTTGCGGTCGCGACAATAACAATGGGGTCTGCGTCAATGATCTGTCTTCTATCAATATTTTCAGAATCAGATTCGGCTCCTTATCCTTGATCTCAACCACTAACGAATGTTTTGAGCGACATTCATCGGTGTTGTGCCAAGGGATTTTGTGGAAATCACACCATTTTCCGGTGTCCTTCTTCTTCTTTCCATGACCTTTCTTTCCCTGTGGCTTGGATTGGTTTTCATGAAAGAGTTTGTTAGGGACATGTTTATCATACTTTAGTTGTTGCGTATTTGCATACCTAAACTCCCATTTGTATTGTGGCTTAAATTTCTGCTCAATTTTAACAACGTATTGATAAGGAGCACTGAGTGATGAGATGCCCAGAAAATCATTTTTAGTTTGGATGTATCTATGTAGAGCCCCACACTATTTCAGAACCAAATGTCATTTGGAATATTTAATACCCAGCTTGGTGCGCAAGGTATGGAAGGTATTAGTGAACTCTGGAACCTCTTGGCCCCTCTCTTGCCGCAGTGTGCTCCATCTCATGTACTGGTCCTCATAGTTTCCAACAGGGTAATACTGTTCATTTACCGCATCCACAAAAAAAACCCAAGTGTGATTGGCCCCATATATTCCAGAATCCTCTGTGGAAATTTGATCCCAATAAGTTTCCCACCAATGTTTGACATGGGGGAGAGCCTTAAGGAGTGCGAAGGTGATATTTTCCCTGTTGGAGAAATTATGAACAAAGAAATAACCTTCTAGTAGATTTAACCATTTTTCTAAGGCATCCGCATCTATTTGTCCTTCAAATGTGGGAATATCAAAATTAAATTATACCTTGAAAGGTGAGGTACTTCCAAAGTGGTTGTTTGATGAATATGTGCATGTTGTTATCGGCAGGAATTGAAGGATGTGGGAAAAATTCTCCATCATTTCATCCCTCTGTCGCATGAGAGCTTGCTCAAGCAACAAATTAATAGAATCATCTGCCTTGTCATTTTTCTTTTATTTTTCCATGGAAAATTTCTTGGATGTGCAAGAGAAATTTTATTCAAGAGAGACAAGATGAAGACCGAACTTGTTATAGCCAAACCTCGTCGAGGACATGCACTGAAAAATGATCAAGAGAAGCCTTCTTTGATACCACTGATCCAGATTATTTTCGGCACAAAATGAGAGTGGAAATATAATAAAGAAATTTATAGAGATATCTAGGATATCCAATAATATAATATAACTGTATCAAATATGAAACCATACACATAGAGATACAGTAATACAAAATTTTCTATTAATGAGCGAAAATGTACAAAGACTATAAAAATACAAAGTGAAAGACTCTCTAGAATGGTGGCAGCTTATCTCTAAGAAGAGATGTGTTTGCTACTTGCATTTGAAAGAAGATGGTTTTACAATGAGGCTCCAAAGTCCTATTTATCATAAATAAAATCCAAAAACCTAAGCCTAGAAAATGAAAATCCAAGAGTTTTGTAGACCCCATTTTGGGTAGTTTGGTGTATCAACTTCCCGGGGGTGTAACTTTGGCACACGATCTCCATTTGGGGCACACAATATCTTGTTGGAAAGGTATAATAGAGGAGATTAATTTTGGGGGATAAATCAGAGCCAAGGATTATCATTGAGAATCTCAATCCCAAAAAACCTTCATTTAGGCCCTCAAAATGGCCTTGGAAGTTAAAAATTGCTAAAAATAGTAAATTACCAAAATTTCCAGAAAACTGGTTTGAGTCGGTTGGAAAAGGTGGGTGGCCACTGATATCCACCTGGATCAATCCTACATCCTTATTAAGAAATGTTCTCCTTTTAATTGAGTTCCCATGGGAGAGGGATAAGTGTTTGTTGAATCTGCATCTTGATGAGTTTCTTTCATTTTTGGAGGAGTTGCGCTACTTAGCTTGTTGAAGGTTGTCACGAACCTGTGGCTTGAAGGGTTGGACCTTTTTAACTAGTCTACCTACATGATATTCATGTGTGAAGAAGGAATCTTTACACTTTGTTGCAATCTTGTCGACCTTCTTCTATTGGATAGAAGGTGCTTGGGTCGAGGCTGTAGTGGTTGCAATATCCTTCTGTTCACCTTTTGAAAAGATTGTGAAGAAGCTGAATTTTGTAGTATGAGATACTAACTTGTGACATTGTTCAGGTGGGACAATAGTTGGAACTACCTATGGTATCCTATAGAGATGACCCCCTAGAGTAACAATGAAACTACGGGGTCGAGACTCATAGATAGCATGGTTCTTCCACATATATGGCTGGCTCAAGAAAACATCACAGACATCCAGTGGAGAAACATCACATAATACCTCATGCTTGAAGGGTTGGATGCCATATGACAATCGATATTGTTGGTTGACACAAAGATCTCATCCCTTGCGAAGCCACCCAATGTTGTATGGTTGCGGGTGTGGGGTTGTCAACAATCCCAACTTTTTGATGATCTACATTGAGATGAGGTTCTTCTGGATTCTGCTATCAACGATAAAATGCAGCGGGCTCCCCTTCACCCACATTTGTGAATGAAAAAGGTGCTCCCCCTCTTCGGGCTCTATGGGTTCTTCTGGTTGAATTGATGTGGTCACGACAATAGCAGTGGGATATGCTTCTATGGTATGTCTTCTATCAATATTTTTTGAATTAGATTCTGAATCATGGTTCGGTTCCTTGTCTTTGATCTGGACCACCAATGACTGTTTTTAGTGACATTCATCAGTGTTGTGCCAAGGGATTTTGTGGAAATCACACATCTTTTCGGTGTCCTTATTCTTCTTTCCATGACCCTTATTTTCTTGTGGCTTGGACTGGTTTTTGGGAGATGGTTTGTTAGGCCCATATTTATCATACTTTGGTTGTTGCGGATTTGTAGACCCGAACTCCTGTTTGTTCTGGTTCTTAAATTTATGCTCAATTTTAACAATGTATCAATACGCAGCATTGAGTGATGAGATGTCCATAAAATCCATTTCAGTTTGGATGTATCTATGTATCTCCCCACGATATTTCAAAACCAAATTTCATTCAGAGTCTTTGATACCCAGCTTGGTGCGCAAGGTATGGAAGGTATTGGTGAACTCCTAAACTTCTTGGCCCCTCACTTGTCGCAGTGTGGTCTATCTCATGTACTAGTCCTCATAGTTTCCAACATGGTAATATTGTTACTTTACCACATCCACAAAAAAATCCTAAGTGGGCTCGACCCCATATATTCCAGAATCCTTTGTGGAATTTTTTTCCCAGTAAGTTTCCCACCAATGTTGCACATGGGGGAGAGCCTTAAGGAGTGTGAAGGTGATATTGTCCCTATCAGAGAAATTATGAATAGAGAAATAACCTTCTAGCTTATTTAACCATTTTTCCAAGGCATCTACATCTATATGTCCTTCAAATATGGGAATATCAAAATTATATTGTACTGTTATAACCCTAAATTGCACCATACATGCTTACCTGGCATCAGGCCATCTCATATCCCTTCTTTACCAAAGCACTGTTGAGCAACTCTTTAAAAAACCTCCTTTATAATGGCCCACATGCCCTACTCCATTACTGCATGCATGTACACTCTATCTGACCTAAAACAGCCTGCATGGACCAACAAAATCATGAAAAAAGGAAAGTTGCCGATGGAACACACAACTCTGGGTGAGTTAACTAAAACTATCGACCATGCATGGTCGAGGGTTTGTCCAAATAGCTAGCTTATTCTAGCTTATAAAAGAAGGGCTAGGAGTCCCATTTGGAGGAGGAAAAATATAGCAAAGAAACACTGTCCATTTTCATATTCCCATTGTCCCAACCCTTTAGCCATCCTTGTGCCAGAAGAGATACAAAGAAAAGAAGTTGGAGGATAATTGAAGAGGAACCCAGGATCACGTAATAAAGAAAATGCTTTTCCCGTCCCAATTCATGAGTTATTCATAGTTTGTTAAGTACATGTTTGAATCTCTAACTCGTTAGTCTATAGGTAATATGCATGTGTAGTTATTGTTTGTCTTGTATGCAGGTCATCTTTAGAAGGAGAACTGTGAACAAGTGATCAAGTGCAAAAGAGGATTGACATCGAACGCCTGGAACAAGGTAGGTTGATTTGGCCATGTATTTACTGAAAAGAAATGGGATTTAAGTCTGGGGATGAATGTAGAAAATAGATTTTCTCTTAGTCATATCTGCATGCAAAGTATAACCCTATTTGCTAGTCTGTAAGGAGATTTACCTCACAACAGAATTGGCAACCATACTGGGGAAGTCTCTAGGGTTCCTGGAATTTTATTTTTTGGGTAGTTTTTAGAAAAAGACTGGTTTTTCTTGCCTATTTTTTTTTAGTTTCTGTAAAGTCTAAGCTAGCAGAGAGTCTGGTTTCCCATACCATTTGTCTCTGTTATTTTTTTAACTTTGTTCTTTCAAGACCCATAAAGGAACACGTGGCCTTCATAAGGTCTGCACGCATGTACCCATGCCCTACTCTCTTACAGCCCGTGTGTGAACGCTAGCTAAATAAGTAGCAGTAGCGTGTAGAGTCCAGAGAATTTTTGAGGTAGTCATCCTCTTCCCTGTCAGAATCAAACATTCTGAGGGGTTTTCTAGGATTCTTTCTAAGTCTTGGTTGTTTGCAGTCTTGTCTCAGATTAGTTTGTTTTACAAATTTTTTTCCTTACATTGTTTTCTTTTTCTGTTAAAAAGAGTGTCCAAGCCTTCAAGGGATCATGGTTATCAATATCAGTGGTCTCTTCCTGGTTTGGGTTGTCTATTTTTATTTTTTTTCAGAGTTTAGAGATACACGCGGCCTATACAAGGTCAACCCACGTGTACATGCCCTCTGTCTCTATACAGCTCGCGTTCATACACTGGTTGTTGGATTATCAGTAACGTTCTTGTGCATGATAGTTTTTGTTGAGGGTAGGGTAGTATTCCTTTCCCTTGATGGGAATTATACCTATCAGGTGTTTGAATCTCTATCTTAGCAGTCAGTAGCTTAGGAATAATCTTACCCTTAGCTTTCTTTTTCTTGTTTAAAAGTTGTCATAAAAAATAATTTTTTAGGGTTTTTAGACAAGTGTGAGAGTCATTTTTTAAGTTGATAGTGTGTGATTTCTTGAAGTGATTCTTTGCGATCCACGATTACGCCATAATTGTTTTTCTTGGTTTTTACTTGTTGGTATTTTTCCTTTTTTCTTTATTAGCATTTGAATAAAAAAAAAAATCTCTTTCATTTTCTTGTTTGGTTGAAGAGTGTGTTTCTGCATTATTAGCCAGGGAAAAGTCGTTTATTTCATAAGTTTTTTAAGTTTACTTAGATCATAAGTAGCTTGTAGTCAAGTGAAATTTCTTTTGAGTTTGCTATCCAAAATCTTAGAAAATTAAGAAAAAAAATTATTTTAAAAAGTTGTTGAAATTTTGCATTAAGTAAAAGTTTTTTGTTTCCATCTTTTTTATTCATTTTTTCTTTCATCTTTTACACGTCATCATTTTCACTTTCATACCCCTTGACATAAGACAAAGCCACAAAATTAACACTAAATCTAAAATTTATTACACTTTTATGTTTGTAGGGTTAACTAACTAGTTCAAGATTAGGGCCTTGGATTAGGTTGGAGAGGAAACTCTTCAAGGCCATTTAAAATCAAACATTGGAGTATGAGTTAGGGAGTGTCTAATTCCAGTATCATGAAATTTATCTGATACCCCCCTCTAACACAGGGGATAAACACGAGGTCGCGTGCGGAAAGGTAGAGGAGATAACCCCTCCAAAGTTGGACCAATCGTAGTGGAGAACACATATAGAGGGATTGTTTTTGGATTCTGTCGATTGCATTTTCCACGGGGCTTCATGGGTCTTGAATCCATTCGAGGTCTTCAGTTTTCTTCCTAACCACTTTCTTTCGATACCCTTGACAGGTTTCGGGCTTGATACCCTGCTCATTGTGGTCTACCCGACTTTCGATTGTACCCGCCTGGTGACTGTTCGTGTGCTGGCAACCTAGTTGCCTATGTTTTTTAGGGACATACACAGGTGAATATGGGGGTATACCATGGTACCTAGGATAGACATCAGGACACAATTTACAGAGTATACCTGGAGGGTGCTTCCATGTTCTATTTTCACTTGCACCGGTAAGTTGCTCTAGTGTTGATTGTTGTAACTGTTCTTCCAATTAATTTAGTGTTTGCATGTCTTATCTTCTAGGGACTTTTTAGTGTGTGTTACTTTTGAACCATTAGACTACCCTAGAGTGTATTTGATATTCTCACATAGTGGAGGATCATGAGCTCCTTTGGTCATGAAGGCTTCTTGGCCTATCACCGGTTACACTGGAGCCACCCCCGCCACCATTAAGGCGAAATATAGACCAACAAGGGTATTTTGAAGCGACTAGGTTACAGGCAATTGTGCCTGACCAACATTCGGAGGAATCGACCAATTTGGACCTTGAAGAGAATTCTCTTGGACCAGTTGAAACCCCAACCATTGATTTCTTGGCACCTTTCATCGTACTAATTCAATTTTACAAGCGCAAAACAGTGTTGCACACAGCAATGGAAACAAATGTTGTTACTCCTTCTGGGAATTCTTCAATTCCCACTACAGTTGTCACCATAGGAGAGTTTTCACCTCCTAACCCACTGTCACCGGTTTGAGCCACCATGGTCTCGACTGCTTCTACATTGCATAGTGGTCCAATACCATCTTTGGCGATGGCCACAACCCCTTTCACACCAAGTGTGACATGCCCTCCGTTCTCATACGGGATGCCTAGTTCGGGTACAAATCCCGTACTTTCCTACTCCACTTTACAGACTTTAGGTCTAGGGGTAGGGAGATCTATCACTCCTCTGCAAGGTCACATGGGGGGCACTCCTACTCCTTTTAATGCTTTCCCTTACGGAGGAGGTCATATCCCTCCTTCATCCCCTTCACTCGGTGGCTCGCATCAGCAATCCGCCAGGCAACCAACATACCATAGTTTATTTGGAGCAGGGAGTCAAGGACCACCTTTGCATAATATGTTAGTAAGTTCAACACCATTTTCTTTGGCTGAAATGTTTGGTAACAATGCCTTCTCATCAGTCACCTTCCCGACTGGGGGCAATCCTAATTTTGGACAATTTGTTCCTGTGCAGGGTACTATTTCTGCACAGGGGGAAAACCTAGGAACTTCTTCCACATCAGGGCCTTGAAATTCTTGGCAGGGATCTATTCCCTCGTCTCGAATGCCGATCTGGGGTAATTCTTTCCAAAATCAATGGAACCCCGGACAAGCTACTATGCCTATCCCCACGGGACCAACATGGGGCAACCCTTCCTAGAGTCATTCGAATATAGTGCATGCCCAACCATCTATGTCCTATTTGGGAAATCAACCAATGATGTCTCCACATATGAAAAATCCATACGCTGGCCAAGGCCATGGTTTCTACCAGAATCCAAGCCAGCAGCCAAACTTTTCTTGGCAACCTGGTGCTAGTCAAACTCCAGGCGCCTTTTTCCCAGGTTATCACCAACAACCCAAGCTACCCTTCCTGGCGACTTTGCACTTGTTAGATTTGACAAGGTTG
The DNA here is from genome assembly GCA_009831015.1 of Picea engelmannii. Taxonomy (NCBI): domain Eukaryota; kingdom Viridiplantae; phylum Streptophyta; class Pinopsida; order Pinales; family Pinaceae; genus Picea; species Picea engelmannii. The sequence goes on from ML776740.1 coordinate 1,944,334, forward strand.
TTGAATGACCCTATTTGTCACGATCCACGTTGGCCTCCTATGCCGACGAAGTTGCCTTCATACATTCCAAAGTTCTAATCCAACCCTAACAAAGATCCAGGAGATCATGTGACTACCTTCCATATTTAGTGCTCATCTAACTCATTGAAAGATGACTCCATACAGTTGCGATTGTTTCAATGTACTCTCATTGGGAGTGCTGCGAAATGGTACATTGAGCTCGATCGCTCAAGATACTCTTCCTTTGGTGAGATGACAATGGCTTTCCTAAACCATTTCTAGTTACCTGTGAGATACGACACTGGCACAGAGCTGTTAGGAAATTTCAAACAGACGATAGCGGACCATATCTCTAATCACATCCAAGAATGGAGACGCTGGAAGAGTCTAATTAAGGTGTCAGTCCCACCAACATTCCTGCTTGAGTGGTTCCTTAAGTCTTTGGTCCCGCAGTTATCCAAAGATGTCGTAATGTTGGAAGTATTCTCCGAAGAATATTCCATCATGAGAGCTCAACAATTTGATCTCATATATTCTTAGTCCAATTTATTATACAACATCTTGCCAGATGCGCCATGGTCAATACTGGATAAAACTATATAGAGAGATGGACCACATGCTGATGGTATTGTTGGTTCAAGACAAACAAAGCCCACTGAGCAATTGATGAAGCAGTTGTAGAAGTTATCTATACAACACACAGCGACCAACCAAGCTACTACTTTGGCTACTCCCCCTACCAAAACATCGGAGGTACACACAGTGCAATCGACTAACCCAAAGGCCACCCAAAAGCCTGAAGGAAAGAAAAAACAATGAAAGAAGGGTAAGGGGGATAAAAAACCTACCGATAATGCTGGTGGGGACAACACTAAAAAATGGAAGGTGAGGTATCCATGCAACCTGTGCGCAGAAGACCACCCGACCCATCTATGTCCTTGGCTTGCAGAAGCCCAAAAGTTTGTAACGTAGCAACAGCCGGCTGTGTTGACCAATCCATTTCAACATGGGAAAAATCTAACCCAAGCCTTTGCAAGCATGGAAGGGGGCAGCCAAGACCCCTCTCCACCTGTGAACAACCCCACATCCATGAACGTATATATGGTGAGGGGTGATGCTTTTATATCGACTAGAACGCATGACTATAGTAAACCAAGTACTTCTGAGAAGGGTAAAGAAGTTGAACTCCCATCTCTTCCTCTATAGATTGAGAAGACGTTGGGTGAAACAATGACACACATTCCTAAAGGCACATTCAAAAAATCTTCTCATAACCCAAACGCAAGGGCTGCCCAGAACTACTCTGTGGTGGAAGATTTATCACAAACCCCTTGCACAATGTCCGCTTTGGAGGTCCTCCAAAGCTGCCCTTCCCAGAGAAAATCTTTGTTAACCTCTTTAGGATCTACCAAGACTTGTAATATGAGTACAATCATGATGGATACAACTGACTTAAAACCTCATCTACCTTACCACGTAGCGTTTCATATAGTAGTGGCTTATCCCACGAAAATTTTTACTCGGAATATCTTTCGCACAGTGGTTGATGAGGGCGCCTCGATATGTGTTATGTCATTAGCATGTTGGAAGGTCGTTGGCCAGCCCGTTTTGTCTCCATCACCTACTCTCCTCACCGCTTTCGATGGTCATTCGTTCTGACCACATGGTATCGTCCCTTCTTTCCCCGTGCAGTTAGGAGGGAAGACCGTGTGTGTCAAAGTAGAGGTAGTTGATGCTCCCCTCGACTATAACCTCTTGTTAGGAAGGAGTTGGAATTATTCCATGCAAGAGGTGGTTACTACAATTTTCCGGGTCTTGTTGTTTCCACATGAAGGTCGGATAGTGACCATCGATCAATTGTCCTTCTCCAGACCCGACCCTTGTTGGATCATGTTGTCATTGATGTCAATGGTTTGATTGATTGATATCATTGATTGATGTCAAGTGATTTATTGATGTCAAAGGATTGATTGATTGATGATTGATGTAATATAATATGTATTTTCCTTGATGAGAATGCATAGATGAAGATGGATCAATGAGTTGTCATTAATACATGATGAAGATGGATCGATGTGGTTTCATTGCTATATGATGCATTGTTGGAAAAATGTATATATGACTCATTATTATCTTATCATGATTGATAAGGTGCACAAATGGATGAACTCCAAATTGGTCCCCTTATGGTGAAATCCCTCACAGGAAGACACTTTGCGGATTGAGTTATCCTAGAAGAATGGTTGGAGGGCCCATGCTCTCATTATTGCCTTAACATGATTGATAAGGTGCACAAACGTATGAACTCCAAAGTGGTCCCCTTAGGGTGAAATCCCTCATGGGAAGACACTTTGTAGATTGAGTTATCCTAGAATCATGGTTGGAGGACCCATACTTGTATGTGGAAGGTGAAGAAAAGAGGGTCGGAATTGAAGGAAGGAAAAATTATTTTCATGATGTTTTCTAAGGTATGTTATTTACAGGTCATCTCACCATTTCCGCAATAAAAATTTTTCTATAATGATTCAGACTGTGGGATTGATATTCCATTGAGAAAACATATACAAATATATGTGGTAAACAATTTATCTTGTGGGTCATTGTATGTTTGGAGATACACTCCATGGAAAATAGGGTTTGTGGCTAGTCCTGAAACTAGTCTAGAACAGGTGTTTCGGGTAAAAACATCATAACTTCTTCATAACAGATCCAAATTAAGTGAGACTAATTGTGTTGGTTATACTATAGTCTATAGTATTCTCTGTAACAGTTTCATATCAATTCAACAAATATTCCACGGAGGGCACAATCTACAAGGTCGCTCTCTAGAATAATCCAGAATTCAGCAAGGTATGCCATTTTTTCTATAACTCCTTTTCTGAGAGGTTACAAGTAGTGCCACTTGGAAGAATTGCATAAAAAACACTGAAGAACATTTTGTGTCATTTTAATATCTTTATTCATTACAAGTACAAAGTTATGATTATTTCAAGCTAGGGTTGTTGACTAATTCAAAACTAGTCATGGTTGAGACAAACAGTTGATGAGTTGGCACATACATGAGGTGTATAGTTGATGATGTTGGTACATATTGATGAGTCATTGTTTATGAGTAGTTGACACATGATTGGTATATACTTGGTACATGGTTGGATGCACTTTTTTATGGTACAGGTTGATTACAGGTTTTTTGGCATAGGTTGGTGCATGGTTGATGCTCTTGTTTATGGTACAGATTGATATTTGTTGAGGATTGTTGCCTCATCTCAATTGGTGCTGAGAATGTAAGATGAGTCTTTCATATAGAGATGGTTCTCTTGTAGAGTTGTACTCTATTCAGTTTTTGTTGAAAAAACCCTAGATTGAAGTCCATAATAAAAAGAAAAATTGTACATACATCTTAAGTTCCTTGCGTTCCATGTGGAGATGATTTGTTGATGATATATTGCTGATATATGTTGCTGATATGTATTCACATCTAACTATTATTAATGAAAAAAATGAGTAATGAGTAAATTTTGAATGCTAACTAATGATTTTTGTGTAAGAGGGAAGTTTTGGGAAAAATATCCCCACACTCATTCACCCCCCCCTCTAAGTGTGGTAGGTGTGTCCAACAACCCTGCTTTGGGGGCATCCATGGTCCCGATGATTGATAATCCTCAACCAAGTGTCATCAACATAGGGGTTGGTTTGTGCCCATATTTGATGGGTATCTTCAATTACCCACCCCTGTTACACATCAAAATTATTCACTTCGATAGTGTCGCAAGTGTCGTCATTACAAGTGTCACAAGTGTCGCATTTTTCTCACAAGTGTTGCAAGTGTCAGGGAAGCATACTTCCATGATGCCTATGTCGTGCCTATAATGACATGAGAAGGACACTTAAAACACCTCAAAAAATTGATTTGGAAGAGTAGAAATGAGTCAGTAAGCTCATGAACCTTTTTCCATCTGAAAACACTCAAAAAACTAAGCTTTTGAAGGAGAGCGCTCCCCTATACCTCTTCTGAGAGCGTTGGCGCTCCCCCTTACACTGTCTGAGAGTGTTATAAAGCTTCTTTGGCCCTTTTGAGGGAGCGCTGGTGTCTTTAGTAGTGATGGTGCTCCCCTTAAGCCTACTGGGGAGAACTACAGCGCTCTGATGGCCCTTTTAAGGGAGTGCTACCTATTTTAGGTAGCAGTTGAGTTGTTGAGATGAATGGGAGAAGAATATTTTCATTCTTAAAAGGCAGTTGAGCTCGAATCCCTAGTCCACCCATGATCTTAGGGTATATCCTCAAATGAAGGAGGAAAACCCTCAACTTCCCCAAGGATATATCAAGTGGTTAAAGCCTCTCCAAGGCTATATAAGAAAGCTTTCTAATGATGAAAGGGGACGGAAAAGAGAGAATCACACCAAACTTATGATCTCATAAGTGGTGCTGGGAAAAATATATTTTGGAGGAAAGATACCTATGATATCATAAGGAGATATTAGTGAAGCTATCATCATTTGTATCATGGATCTTTTGAGCAAGGGTTAGACAAGGAGGACTTGACGAAACTGTTGCAATTCATCTATGGCTGTAAGCAATGTTTTGTCCTCATTAATATAATTTGCTTGGCTTGTTTCTTTCTAATTCATGTTCAATCTCACATGAATTTGTCTCTTTAGTAGATAGACCTATTTTGGAATAATCTTGATAGAGTAGGAAGTGGTCATACTTTGTTTGTCTACAAGGCTTATCGAAGAACGTAAGATTGGAGCTCAACTTGGAGCGTGCAGGGACAAACACCGATAAAAGGTACTTCTTTTCTCCTTCCTCCTCACACACTAGTCCACCTAGATCTAAAAGGAATTCAGTGACCATGATAAGCGCTTTCTGTCTTAGAGTTAAGAGTCTATCTCTTTGAGGAGATCTACCTGTCCGCAGGGAGATTTTCCTTCAACAACCCCCTCAAGGCGATATCAAGTTTATATCCAATCACCATAAGGTTGATATTTTTCAAGTTTCATCATTCCGCATGACTTGCTTCAACTATCCGTGGACACTTCCTTCCCCATCAGCTATCACGGATGGGACAGGACACTTGGGCACGTCCATTCCCTTATCCGCAGTTGAAGTAGCGTACTCTTTAGTCCAACAAACTTCAGCCCACACTGATCCAGCTCCTGCACAAGAGTTAGATCCACTTCTAGAGCCTATTTGGGCTCAAGGTTCTCTTGCTCACATTGATTCATTGGACTTAGTCTTTCCCTCTGATGAAGCAATAATTGAAGCAATGACTAGTCTAGATAAACCCTGGGAAGATCCTCATCACAGATCATACTTCCTCCCAGAGTTAAGTCCAATTGAAGCGGAAGAATTCACTATGACTATGACGGGAGATCGGTCTTGTCCTATTAATCCCTTAGCTACACACGAGGTTTATGATGAGGGTAATATGGAAACTATCATTGAAACCTTACTGATTAATATCTCCTGAAACCTGGGCGTTATGGAGAATATCTTCGTCAGAGCGGACTGCTCCCCTGAAGAGATTCAAATCTACATAGATATTTTAAAATAATTATGTGATGTTTTTGCCTGGTATTATGAGGAAATGCCAGGCATCGATCCAAAAATAGTTGAACATGAAATGACAACGTATCCTGATGCCAAGCCGGTTCAGCAGAATCTTCGTCCAGTTAATCCTAAGAAAGCAACAACCATTAAGGTTGAGGTTGAGAAATTGCTAAAAGTCAGGTTTATTTATCCTATCCATTTGACCCAATGGGTGTCCAACCCTGTACTGGTCAATAAAAAACAAGGCACGATTCATGTATGTACTGAATTCCATGATTTGAACAAGGCATGTCCCAAAGATATTTTTCCCACACCTTTCAACGACCAGATCATTGATGAATGTGCGGGTTACGAAGCCTTTTCTTTCATGGACAATTTTTCGAGATATAATCAAATCCAAATCAAACCCAAAGACCAACACAAAACGACATTCATCTACCCATGGGGTACATTCGCATATCGTAAAATGCCTTTTGGTGTCAAAAATGCTGGAGCCACCTTTCAGCGGGCCATGTCTTTTTATTTCCATGACCTCAAGCATATAGTCAAGGCCTATCTAGATGATTTAGCATCGCGATCTCTCAAGATAATGGATCATCCCACACACCTCTGACTTATCTTCGAACATTGTCGCTACTTTCAAATTCGCCTGAATCCAAACAAGTGCAGCTTCTGCGTAACGTCAGGATGATTGTTAGGTTTCATAGTGTCAACAATAGGGATCATTGTCTATCCTCTCAAGGTTGAGGCAATAATTCAGTTTCCCCCCCCACGCACAATCCTTCAATGTAATAACCTAAATTATTTAATTCCAAAATTTCATACAATTAAACATGTAATTCCTTTCGATTTACATAAATAACTCATTCACTAGCATATAAGAAAAATATTCAGCAGAGATTAAAATTTATCTACAACATGAAAATAACTCAACAATTCATAAATAAAAATACCTGCTTCTGATGCTAAATCTCGTTGCTTCGTTGGTCCAATGCTGAAGTTGAAACTATGTCAAACACTGCCTAAAACCGAGTTTTCCTCCCTACCAGCTAGGAGCAGCCTGTCCGGCTCCCTAGATCCAGGATACCAGAAGGATATCCTGGCCCCCATGCCCAAAACCCCCAGCAAACCGGTGCCCCCTGCTTATGATTCACCAAAAAACCCCAAAACCAAACTCTCACACCAGATATATCCACATAAAAATATATCCTCCTCCAAAAAGAAATGCTTCCTCCTCCAAAAAAGAATGATCCTCCCCCGTAAGACTCTTCCCCATCATATCCCCCTTCACCAACTCTCCTCCCCCTCATTAATTTCCTTATCTCCCCCTTTAATATCTTATCCCATTCTTTGATGTCTTATCCCCCTTCATTAATATCTTATCCCTTTCTTTAATGTCTTATCCCCTCCCGCATACGTAAAGCATTTAATTAAACAAATTAAAATTATTAAGCCCCCTTAAATTTATTGCCCATGTCATTGAATGTGATATGTAATAATTAATTAATCAAAAGTTATAAACAATTAATTAATAAATAAATATTTAATTAATATTATTGATGCTAATCATTGTTTAATTAAAACCATATTAAGAGAATTAATTATATAATTAATTTTACTTAATAATCCCTAAGCATATATTCAACTAGGGTTGTTACATACACCCACCCTTGAGGAAACTTTGTCCCGAAGTTAAGGTATCTCGTGGTACAAAGGAACAAAAACATGGTTCACACATTCATAACAAATAATCGACACTATTAGTAAGTAAGCCAAGAAAACTCATACATACTAGTGTACATGTACAAGAAATGCATGTATAGCTAGTACATACAAGTCTCATGCATGTACTAATAATCAATAACTATCATCCTTTAGTAATTTAGGTATGCATCCAATCCAATCAACAAGACTAGTCTTTTATAAAAGACAATAAACCAATCAAATGTTTGAGAAATCCTTTAATTACAATTATTTGGTTCAACAGTTTTATTTAGACAGTTGTGGTTTAGTTACATAATTATGAATATTCATATATACACATTTTATTTTTAGAAGGGAAAACATTAAATTCCACCATAAGACAAATCTCCATACTTTCTAAACTATGTCTACTCATCCTTCCTCCCTAACTTACTTCCATCTCCATTCCTATCCTTCCTCTACCAGACTATCTTGGAGCATCAACTATATTGACCTAACTCCAAATAGAACCCGTAAGAAGAAGTGTCACTATCTCGACCAAGCTTCCCTAGCAGGCAACTGACAGTCATCATCACACGTCTTGGGGAGCATGAACTAACACCATCCTCCCATGACTTCAGGTTTCGGAGGATACACGGTGGGAAATGCCTCCACCCCTCCTAATCATAACTAGGGTACACACCTTACAATGGAATATACAGTGGAACCGTGTTGCTGGGAGTTTTGTCATCGTTTATTCGGTTTTGGGCGGTGTCATCACCTGAAATCCTGCACTGGTCCAAATATCATAGCAATGCATCCAAATCAATATAATTTCACATACAATATTCATACCATAATGTTTCTAAGCTAGTGGTCATGATATCCACTTTCATCATCATTATCCCTTGGCTATTTCATAGCCCATAACCTGCAGATTAATTTGTAACACAAACTCATACATTTCTAAGCATTATCATCATGTAATTGCATACCATCATCATTTCAATTCGGTTTCCTTGTACCAACAACTTAACATCAATGTTTTCAAGTTAGAAATAGATCCCATAATATCCCATTTTTCAATTTTGACACCCATTCATAAGATTATCATTTACCAAAATAGATTACATCATATCCAACATCATTCTAATAACATTTAAACATTCATAAAAAATTTCATTCTCACAATATGTCGCATCATATACATCAACATCAATAACATTTAAACATTCGTAAAATTTACATTCACATAGTAGATCGCATTATATACATCATCATCAATAACATTTAAACATTCATAAATGTTCATACATCTTAAAGTTTCACTGTGAATAGAAAATAAAGTATATAGGC